>CM055128.1:48746313-48939461 GCA_029206835.1 Rana muscosa
ACACAAGACACACCAAGGCTTGGGTCGATCTAGAGATGTCATCTATGTGACTAGTATATAATTTTGTCACCCCTTTCTGCTATAAGTTTAACATTAGGTGTGAAGACCTAAAGTAGGTGAGCTGTAAGTACAATGAACCCCAAAATACAAAAGGCAGCACAGTAACAGTAAGTACCCAGTATGATTCCATTTATGGGCAGTCCAACAATTTAGAACCTTAGTATACATAGGAGATCATCATATGAGCTTGGCTATGTGCTGTCACTGGCAACCCTGCCGTCCTAGACCATGGTCCAGGCTGGCTCTGCAGTCAGTAAAGTTTCTATCTCAAGCAGTGGCTGCTGGGCAAAGTCATTTTCAAACCACTGATAGCTGGGGACAACAGCCATGTCTCTGTAGAGGTACTGAACATACGAACAGTTCTTCTTCCTGAAAGAGGAAAACATGAGAACACGTGTTTTTTTTTTTTAAGAAAGAAGTTCTCGCTGTATTTCTCTTATGACAGGTTTCTTTCAAGAGTTTTGAATGGTTGCTTTGAGGGTACAGAACTTTGCTATAATGAATAAGCGATCCATGGACAAGGTTAAAGCCCAACTCCAGCCAATACGATTTAATCATGGATGAAGTAGGGATAGGTTAGAAAAGGGGTCTCCAAACACTCTAAACAAAGTTTATGGTCTTTCAGACTTTAGGGGGGCGAGACTAGAGCCAGTTGGAGTAAACAGTGCCCCATCGTTGACATCAACGGAAAGCCACGTCGCCCCATCGTTGCTGTCAGCAACAGGAATCATGCCACATTGCTGGTGTCAGTGGATGGAATAGTGCCCCAAGGGCCTGATAAAGGCAAGCAAGGGGCAACAGTTTAGAGACCATTGGGTTTGAACCTCGACATGGATCTTCTAGTGTCATTGCTTTTCCTATTTTGGTATTTTCCCTATTAGTTCATATGGCAATTCTTCAACGGAACAAAGAAATGCTAAGAAGGGTTACAATTTATGTTCTTTTTTTTTCCTGCTGTCTGTGACTCTATCCCAAACCTAAAATAATGGTCTAGAGTTAGGCTTTAAAAAAAAAAAAAAAAAAAAACGTACGTGTGGACAGCATCTAGTAGAGCAATATTGTTTTTGGGTATCTCTCTATGAGAGAGTCTGATTTATGTAAACAGGAAGATGAGGCTTACTGTGTTTGTAAACTACCATGCATGATCATTTCCCGAAAACAACAAAAACAAACAAAAAGGTTCACACACATCAGCCGAGCTCTACCTTTTAGCCGAAAAAAAGAAAAAAAAAAAAAAGCGCATTTAATTTGAAATTCCTGTCCACCCAGTTACATGAAATGACATTACTTGAATACATGGTATTTTTCTAAACACAATAGAGATTAGACAGATTTGTGATGTATATGGATTAGCCAGGTCAGAGGAAGGAAGGCTAGAGGCAGCAAGTCATGGGTGCTCAACCTGTGGCCCTCCAGCTGTTGTTGAACTACAAGTCCCATGAGGTATTGCAAAGCTGCCAGTTACAAGCATGACTCCCAAAGGCAGAGGAACGATGGGACTTGAAGTTTCACAATAGCTGGAGGGCCACAGATTAAGCACCCATGCAGTAAATTAACCTTTTCATCAGGGCTATTTTACCCAGACCCACAGGGGGTCTATTTTTGAGACACATTTCCTACAAATCGCTATGGCCACACTGGTTAAGTGACATCACCAGGGTTTTCAATGAAAGTGGATGCTGCCGACTTTTTGGATTCTTACATCAGCACCCAAAATCCAGCCTTGCTGCAGGTCAAATGGGCTAACATTCTAGGCTCGGGACTCTAAAATGTCTCAAAAGGTAAGTTGCTGCATACCTCCTGACTTTCTGAAATGGTCAAGACACTTTTTAGCACAACGTATGTGACCAAGCTACAGGACTAGCATTTTCACCATAAGAGCTTAGCAATGGCTGCCTACATATTCTGCTAAAGGCAAGGTTCTTTGGTGGGGTACTATGGAAAAAAAATTATAAAGCTTCTTAAACTCCAATTACAGAAATTCCTCTTTTTTCCCTAGTACCAACAGTTAGTTTACGGCAAGTCCTATTATCCTAAGGCTAGCTATACTTGCTCAGATTTCTCTATAGAAATCTAAAAGGTTCCTGCATGGACATTAAAATAGTGTGTCGATGGCTTACTGACGCTATGGGGGAGGTTTACTAAAACTGGTGCACACAGAATTTGGTGAAGCTGCGTATACTACTCTTTTCCATTGGATGGGTCACACACACACACCGTTGGTTTCCTTTGGAATGCTCCATTAAAGGGTTCTTCTTCTGGCTCCTTTGTGCGCCTTGGCCCCAGGTTTGTTCCTCGTCTAGCTCCCGGACAGAGCCCACACGGATTTACCCTCACGCAATTGTCATCCCTGCTACATTTATCCTTAGGATTTTGTCCTCTGTGCTTTTACCATTTTGTTTCGGTTGATATATACACTAAAGTGTGTCTATGAAACGCGTCGAGAATGCTGTCCATATGTGCACCAAACCGAGTGAGTTTGTGAAATTGTAAATATGCAACTAATGGATATCAACACATGTATATTATGTCTGTCTCACTAGGGAACATGTAGTGTCTAGTATGTCTGACTTTAATTTTAAATATTTAATACATTTTGAATTTTTTAAGAATACCGTTATCAACGTTATTTGGCACAACTCATTAAAGTCCCATGGGCAAAAGTGTCCTTTAGGTCATAGTAACCAGCTTCTAGGTTTAATTATCAAAGCTTAAAGTGATTGTTGTTTTTTTGGGAAAAAAAAAATTACAAACATGTTGTACTTACCTCCTCTGTTGCAGTGGATTTGCACAGAGCAGCCCAGATCCTCTACTTCTGGGGTCCCTCTTCTGTGATCCTGGCCCTTCCCTCCTGTTGAGTGCCCCCACAGCAAGCAGCTTGCTATGGGGGCATCCAAGCCCGAGTTACAGATCCCGGAATCCATTCAGACACGGAGCCCTGACCCGGCCCTCCCCTCTCTCCTGATTGGCCAACTGACTTTGATAGCAGCGGGAGCCAACGGTGCCGCTGCTGTGTCTCAGCCAATCAGAAGGGAGAATCTTGGATGGCTGAGACACTACTGGACATCGCTGGACAGAGAGGGACCTCAGGTAAGTGTTAGGGGGGGGCTGCTGCACAAATAAGGCTTTTTATCTGAATGCATTCAGATAAAAAAAAACGTATGACTTTACAATCCCTTTAATAGAACAAGCTGAATTTAGAAGCTGATTGGTTACTAGGCCCAGCTGCACCAGTTTTCGTAAATCCCTCCCTACGCGTTTCTTTCACAAAACCTGGGGACCTGTGGATTTTGGAATTACATGGCACCAGATTTTGATTGCCGTCTATTAGATCTATGAGGAATTAATAAGACAACGCCCTTGTGACCCATGTGATTTTCCCCTTTAATACAACCATTCCTTTCCCCTCTCCTTCTTTCCTCTCTATTTTTACAGTTCTTTTTTAAGAAGTACTTTTGACACGGTTTAAGAGCCCTGTAATACCATATTGCTTTCTTATTGGCACTCTGTGCCGCCCAAGATGCTTGGACACTGAATACTTTGTGATGTTGGCCTGTGTGCCGTGATGGTATTTCTGATATCTTTTGATGGGGCTGTATTCCTCTCTCTTAAATGAATAAAAACTGAGAAAAAAAAAAAAGTGTGGATGGTTAAATCTCTGCTGCCGGCTATGGTATTCCAACAGTCACGATACCTACATCTGATAGGATGCATTGCTAAGCAGTTAAGCTTACAAAATTTTCACCTGGCTCCTTTCATTTTTTTAATCAACGTTTGTCTAGTTAAGTGATGCTTGACAGGCCACATCCAAGCTTGCATTTCAAGTAGGAATCGCCTAAAAATTGAGTTGTGTATTGCCACCCTAACTAGACAAAAAAAAAAAAAACCCTTCCACTTAGTTGTGGACCCATTTGCCTAGGCAAGGGTGCCACCGTTCAGCCTTCTCGTGAAATCTTAGTAAAACTGAGAATCCCAAATGTCTTGAGAAGGATTAGCGCAAAGCGGGTGCTGGATTTTGGCCAGTTACACTAGCAGTGTTTAACACAAAATTATTTTATTTTACCGTACTTGCCGGCGTATAAGGCGACCCCCTAATTTTCCAGCTAAAATTTTGGTTTTGGGATATACTCGCCGTATAAGACGACCCCCTTCCGACTAGCCATGCCTCACCTCACCTCACTGTGCCATTGCATACCTCACCGTGCCATTCCTTATCCCTGACTGTAGGAATCTCAGTCAGACCACGGGCGTCCATTTTTCAAAAGCCGCGCCTCCTCCTCGTGCTGTTCTGTGATAGGCGGAACACTCCGCTTCCCAGCAGACACTGTGTTCAGTGTTCCGCCTATCACAGATGCCCTCTCATCCGAGGCTGAGGATGAGAGGGCATCCGTGATAGGCGGAACACTGAACAGAGGCTCTGCTGGGAAGCTGAGTGTTCCGCCTATCACGGAACAGCACGAGGAGGCGGCGCGGCTTTTAAAAAATGGACGGCCGCGGTCTGACTGAGATTCTACATGTCAGGTAGCGGCGTATAAGATGACCCCCGACTTTGGAGAAGATTTTTATGCGTTAAAAAGTTGTCTTATACGCCGGAAAATACGGTAAATTATATAATTACTAAGTCGCGCTTTAATATTTGCCTGGAGTTCTGCTTTGAAATCAAAGAGGCAACTATGTCATAACACTAAAAACAACTCTTCCAAAACCACAGTGTATTTACCCTGGAAGTCATGTGATCAGCATGCATACCTCCCAACTTTTTGCCATGACTAAGCACTAGACCGTAGTGTGAAACGCGTCGCCTGTACCCCACCATTTACTGTGACCTGTAGTGCTCCATGTTTTTTAATCCAATAAAGGCAACCTTAACGTTTTTTTTGGAGTGCGGCTGTCCATATGTTCCATTTTTCTCTCACAACTTTTTGAGATGGGAAAGAAGGACACCTATTAGCAAAAGTATGTAGGCATAGGACACACCCCCTGCCACGCCTTTAAGGGAGAATCACACAAATAATAAGATAAGTTAAACCCAACATTTTTTTTTTTTTTTAACACTACTACAGGGAGTTCCCGAGTTGCGAAAACAATAGAGACTGTAGGTTTGTTCGTAAGTCGCAACACTGCATTTGTAAGTGTAACTTCCGGTCGGAACACTGCATTCGTAAGTGTTCGTAAATGTGTAACTGCCGCCTGTGCACAGATGTGGGATGTTCCGGGCATTCGTTATGTTATCTGGGGCATAGTATGGCAGTGTGGGATGTGTCCGGAGGTGTTCAAAGGTATCCAGGACCAGTGTGGAGCACAAGCAGCCGGCATTTGAGGCCGTTCGTAAGTAGGAGTCGTTCATATCTCGGGTGTTCGTAACTCTGGGACTGCCTGTATTCCTTTTTTCTGGCTCTTGAAATTTACAAATGCAGAAATTTGGAAATTGGATGAAAGATTTAGCACTGGGAAACACTTTTTGAAAGAGAAAAAGTGTATTTTATATACAACTATACCGATCAGACCAAAATGAGGGACAAATAAGGAGGACAGAGGGACTTTGTTCCAAATCAGGGACAGTCCCTCGAAATCAAGGACAGTTGGGAGCTATGAGCATGTGTAAACTACAAATGTACAGAACTGGGGAGAGGGTCTTTTTTGTGGTTGGGAAAATGCATGTAAAAATGAAGGGAAGACAAACACGCTGCATCTGCCACATATTCCTTACACATCGTAAAAACTAAATAATGAAGAAATGTAAAAGCTTCAAAAGTAATCTTGAACAATTATTATAATTAAAGATAGAATGTACAGATTCCTGCCCAAGTCTGATTGCGACGGGTTATTCAACATACCTGTCTTAGAACATCATGAACTGCAGGACAAAAGGCAGTCACATGCAGCAGATCTGAATAGTAGCCAATAGGGCTCCAAGGCTGCAGATAATAAAAATGGCACTGGGGCACAACTCCTCTTATAACAATATACACAAGGGGTGGACAGACACTATGGAATTCAGGAGTCAGTCTGTTCAATCCAGGAGGCAGCAGGAATATTTAGAGGCAGCTCCATTCTCAACAACTAGGAAAAACCTTAAAGTTAGATGCCAGCAGAGCCAGATTTAGACCTTAGGAGGCCCATTATACACAGAGTAGGTTTACGTTCTCAATGATAGTCACACTTTTCTAAAATGCTTGACAACATTATTCTGAGGTCATACATGTCCACACACAGTCAGTGCTCCATGTGTGGTTTGCTTGAACCGCCAAAAATTCATTTTTTTGGTTTCACAGATGATGGCCGGCAAAATATTACTTCCCAAGATACATTTAATAAAATAACTTTTTTTCATGTTTTTTTATTGTTTGTGTGCGTATATATATTTTTTTTAAATTTAATATATTGTTTGATATACAATTTTCGCATAGGAGGGGGGCCCAGGGCAACTTCCCCTTTTGCCCCCTTTTGATCAAGTTATAGCTTTTTTTCTTTGTGGCTGGTTACATGGCTCCTGGGATATGTCCAGCTCCGATATGCAAATTTCACCTCGTTCGCACAACAATCTTGGTACATATCTTCACCGGAGGTAACACAGAGCCTTGAGTTCCTCCAGTCAGGTCTGGAAAAATTCCTAGGCTCAAACACCCTGAAAGTACAAGTTTCAGCGCTATCGGCCATGACCGGAATAAAAATGGGCCCAAGACCCTCTCGTCATACAGTTTCAAAAAGCCTCCTAGGAAACCTACCTTCCCGGCATAGAATTTATCCATAGTATTGGAAGCACCATCTCATAAATAATTTCAATAGGGAAAAAGTGGTTAACACTTAAAGTCACATTCCTCATTGCCATAACCTCAGCAAAGAGTGTCTGAAATGCAAGCGCAGCCAATAAAAAAAGGAACCCTACTTAATCTTCTACCCAGCATTTGTGAATAATGTGATACAATCTGAAACTCTTCTTAAAGAATTCTGGGTACACAACTTAAAGACCTCTAATGCAAACAAAGAATTCAGCTCATGGGCAACCATTTTGGACCCCACAGTTTGCCTCGCTCAAATTGTTAAACCTGGAGCTCCCTAACCCCAGTGATACATTTATTGCTCTAAGGACAGAAACTGGGCCAAAGCCACAGTACATTGATAAGGCTCTTCTTCCAGAGACTTCGCGCCCAGGAGATCTAAGGCTTTGAAATTTTGGTAAAGTTCCCCTTAGACGATCAATCACATGTTACATGGTCTAACCAGTGACTCTTCCAAAAATAAAAAAAGCAGAACTTTCTGAAAACAACGCAGAACTTAGACTCAAGTGACGAAAATGCTATTAGTCACATGAGCGGTCATTTCATTTCCATTCCCTACACAAACATATGGTTCTTCAATCCCACAAGCACATAATGCAGATTGCAGACAAGTCCAACATGGCATCTTCACCCAAAAAATAACAGCTGCCACTTCTGATTCATCTCTCGCTCTCCGTACTGAATTACTAACAGCACCTGCTGCACGCCCCTGCTAGGACACCAACCAATTCTATTTCTGTCCTCAGACACGAAAGCTTTCTTCATGCGGAGTAGAGTATACCAGTGGTGACACGGTACTCAGGTCAGGCTTATATGGGCCAATAAGGTCATGGTGCACCAAATACATTGCAGGCCTCATGCACACTGGTACTCCTCAGTTAAGCTTTTCTAAACACATTTATCTGGTGTGTACAATCAACTTTGACACCTCCCAGATAAACTTTTACCTACATTTAGATGTTCCCGCTTTAGCCTGTGGTCACACTATAGCGAACACAGAAAATTGCATGCGATTCGTGCCTGCTGTGCCGATCACATGCGATGTCTGTGCAATGCGAGTTCAGCCATACAGCTGTATGGCTGAACTCGCATTGGATTTGCATAAAAAAAAAAAAAAAAAAGGAGGTGCAGGAAATTTTTTCCCCCGCACTGGAATCGGATGGCAGGGATGTTCATACCCATGCCATCAGATACCTGTCCAAATCCACAGTTTGCACTGCGATCTGTGAACCGATCGGGGGGGGGGGGTCATTAACATTGTATTGACACCAGCAGCGGTTCAGAGGGCAGTGTGAACTGCCTGCGAGAGAGATGCGGGTATCTGCGCTGGAATCGCGCCGGCTTCCTGCATCGCTATGGTGTGAACCCAGGGTCGCTTTTACACCAATGCAGTGTGGTTTGACAGCACCGTGGGTGTAGCGCAGGGTACCCACAGGTTTGGGGCGCTTTCTGAAAGCACATCAAACCACTACATTTGGAATCACTGCGATTCTGCCCGCAATCCCAAGTCACACTGCAATAATATCAAAGCAAACTGCAACATGTGAAGCTTGTCGCCCAAAAATGAGGAGATGCTTTTGGGCAACAAGCTTCGTACATTGCACTATAACGTACAACAATCATGGCAAAACCGCACTGCGTTTAGGTGCCATTGAAAGTAAATGGCACCCGAACAGGAGTGGTGCATGTTGCCATTATTGCAGCACAATTTGGGATCAGGGGCAGAAAAGCAGCAATTCTGCACGATATTCCAAAATGCCAGAATGGAGTTGGGCCTTAAAGTAGAACTATAGGCATAAATTTAAGGGAGGGTTATAACCCCGGTCAGATTGATTTTTTTTTCCACCATCTGTGTCCCATTGCAGAGATTTCCCTTCACTTCCTGTCCCATAGCCAAACAGGAAGCGAGATGAAATCTCTGCAAATTAAGGGAATTCCTTGGGGACCCCCAGGTCACCAGAACTAGTGACCCCATTGAAAAATGTCCCCTCTATTACTTTTCTGGGGACAACCTAAAATTTGGGATTTTCTTTTACGTTCACCTTCAATGATAAACGGGACAAACAGAGGGTGACTCTGCCCAACAGGAACACAGTTATCAATATAAACTGACATGCGTTCTAACCCCTCTGCACTCTAACTAAAAATAAGTTTTGCCTTTAGGTATACTTTAACGTAGCTATTGGAGGAGAAGCAAAAAGGAATACTATAGAGCAGGGTTCTCCAAACTGCGGCCCTTTGCTTGCCTTTATCCGGCCCTTGGGGCACTATTCCATCCACTGACACCAACAATGGCGAATCATTTTTATTGCTGAAACCACCAATGGGGCACTATTCATCCAACTTACACTATCAAAGGGGTACAATTCCTTCTATTGACACCAACAATTGGGCACTAGTCCTCCCACTGACACCAAAGGAATGGTATTGTTTACTCCCTCTCAACATTTTCTACTCCCAATAGCCCTAGTCCGGCCCTCCTAAAGTCTGAAGGACAGTAAACTGGCCCTTTGTTTAGAAAGTTTGGAGACTCCAAGGGTCTTCAAAACTATGGCCCTCCAGTTGTTCAGGAACCACAATTCCCATCATGCCTAGTCTTCTCTGTGAATGGCAGAGTTTTACAATGTCTCATGGGATGTGTAGTTCCGCAACAGCTGGAGGGCCGTAGTTTGGAGATCCCTGCTATAGAGCCTTACCCTGAGTGACAGCTCTGTGTCCTCTAGGTTTGCTGACATCACATCCAAGATGGTGACCCCCTAGCAGCAGTCTAGGGGCTTTTGGATGTCTACACAAGGGGGCCTTTCCAAAATATATAACAAGCGTAAAATTAAATAAATGCACATATAATCTTATGGGAAGATTGGCATTGAAATGAACAGCCTGGTGACTGGTTCTCTTTAAAGCTACTGTAGACTGTGCAAATGGCCAGTGATGGCATCTGAGAAACATCTTGAGGTTTCCTTAGTAGTTCCAGAGCAGACAATAGTGCAGATGTCTGTCCTCTCCCTCTAGATGGACTTTATAGTCCGTTTATGAAAGAATCTATTGTACGCAGGGAGAGCCATACACACGCCTTGATCTGCTGACTGCACGGAATCCAGCAACAGCTGCTCTGTTCAGGCAGTTTTCTGTGCCGCTGCCAACCCTGATAGATGGGTGTGCAAGTGAAAGAAGCCGCCAGTATGCATATACAAGCGTGAAAAGAAGGCCGCCACATACCAGGCTGCAGAAGAGGAAGAAGGGAGCTGTTCACACCCTTCACTTCTTCCTGCATGTCTATTCAATAAAGATCAATCCATCCAGCTTGGGAATTACCAACTTATTCTATCATTCTAGATAACCATTTAGATTTTAGATTTTTTAACCACTTCAATACCAGGCACTTACACCCCTTTCCTGCCCAAGCCAATTTGACAATTGCGCGGTCATGCTACACTGTACCCAAACAGAATTTTTATCATTTTGTTCCCATAAATAGAGCTTTCTTTTGGTGGTATTTGATCACCTCTGCGGTTTTTATTTTTTGCCAAACAAATAAAATAAAAAAAAGACAGAAAATTGAGGAAAAAAAAAAAACAAAAACAAAAAAAGTTTATTTTGTTTCTGTTATAAAAGTTTGTAAATAAGTAAGTTTTCTCCTTCACTGATGGGCACTGGTAGGCGGCACTGTTATGCAGCACTGATGGGTGGCACTGATAGGCATCACTGATGGCACTGGCAGGCATTGGGGATGGGCACTGATTGGCCGCTGCCTGGGCACTGAATGGCATTTCCCTGGTGGTCTAGGGTGGCATACCTGGTGGTCCAGAGTGATGGCCATCCCTGGTGGTCCTGCCGGCATCCTGGTGGTCCTGGGCAGGCATCCGAGGGGGGCTGCACTGATAAACAATCAGCACAGAACCCCCCTGTCAGGAGAGCAGCCGATCGGCTCTCCTCTATTGGCGTCTGTCAGACGCGAGTGAGGAAAAGCCTATCAACGGCTCTTCCCATTTCCAATCACGGCTGATCACGTGGTAAAGAGTCTCCATTGGAGGCTCTTTACTGAGATCAGTGTAGCGGTGTGTCAGACTTACACGGCGCACCACTGATCGCCGCGATGCGTGTCCCCACGGGCGCGCGGTGGCTGTTATCCTGCTGGACGTCATATGATGCCCAATCAGGATAACTGAACCACCGCCCGGCCGTCATTCTGCTATAGGCGGGCGGGAAGTGGTTAAGAAAGAAAGGCAAAGGCATATAGAGCTAGTATGCACCGCATATGCTAGCTCATTATGAAATACTTACCTCCCGGTCAACTCTGAGGGAGCTGACATGTTCCCTTTGCGTTTCTTCCAGGTTCGCAGCCTCGATGACGTCACTTCCGTGCATGCGCGCGGGAGTTTTCTTTCCGGCAAGGAGCTCTGCATCTGCCGGACCGTCAGAGCACATAAGCCGCTGATGTTAGCGGCTGTATGCAAGGTGAAGATCTCCTAAACCGTTAATCTTACCTACAGGTAAGCTTCATTATAGGCTTACCTGTAGGTAAAAATGTGAAAGCCACTTTAAATGACTAAAAAAAACGACACAGTTTTATGCTGGCCATACACGGCTTGAATTTGGAAAGATTCGGCTGAAATTCGAGCCATGGATGACCCTGTCCACACCACTTGGGCTTGACAAACGTTGATTTGAAAATAAAAGAGGACGGACAGAAAATTTTTGGTCACACACACCAACTAAAGCCAATCAGATGCAGTCAGGCTTTTATTGTTGTCTGTGCCACCGTTAGGGAGATTTACCATTATCATTGAAAGTGAAAGAAAAGCCTACAATTTGGGGTGTCCCCACAACAGTAATAGAGGGGATATCATCTAATAAGGACACTAGTTCTGGTGACAACCAGGCATTGCCTAACTTTGGAGGGATTTCCTCTCACTTCCTGCTTTGGCTAGGGGACAGGAAGTGAAGGAAAATCTCCCCAATAATTCACAGATGCAAAAAAAAAAAAAAAAAAAGGAATCCGTCGGGTGCTTTAGTTCAGGTTTCGGCTTTAGTACAGGTTTTAAAGATGGGCTGTGTATTAAACCAGAGGGACAGCTAAGGAAGAAAAGAGGGACTGATGGAATTTGGTTCCCAAAGAGGGACAGTAGCTCTAAATAGGAGACAGTTGAGAGTTTGAATCAGTGGCTCACTGAGAAGTAAGGCTAGGATCAAGAACTAGATTTGCTTCTTAAGCAGTTAAGGACAGCTCTAGAGCAGATTTACTGCTACAGAGATTCTGTACTTCCACCTAGGAGACTTGATCACATATTTTAAATGGAAGCCAATTTGCGGGTGCCCGACACTGGATGTCCGCCGGCACCCACCAATCGTTGGGCAGAGAACCAGAACGGAGCTCTGCCTATGTAAACAAGGCAGAGCTCTGTTCTGACGGGGGGGGGGAATAGATTCCCATCACATTCCTTAGTAAAAGCAGCACTGAGTAAAACTGAAAATTGATTGCCCCTGATAAGCCCTTTCCAGCCAGTGTCATTAGTACAGTGACAGTGCATACTTTTAGCACTGATCAATGTATTAGTGTCACTGGTTCCCACAAGGTGTCAGTGTCCAATTTGTCTGTCACTATATTGCATTCCCGCTATAAGACGCTGATTGCCACCATTACTGGTATAAAAAAAAAATATATATATATAATAATAATAATAATAATAATAATAATAAAAAACTCCAGTATATACACACCATAGTTTGTAGACGCTATAACTTTTGTGCCAACCAATCAATATATGCTGAGTGGGATTTTTTTTTGCCACAATTATGTAGTAGAATAGTAGAATACATATTGAAGAAGAAATTAGATTTTTTCAAATAAAATTTTAATGGATATCAATATATATGGCCCCTTTCACACTGAGGCGTTGAAAAAACGCAAAAAAAAAAAAATTAGATTTTTTCCCGTGACTTTAACGCGTTCGCGGTAAAAATAGCACCAACGCCTATGCGTGTTTACCGTGTTTTTACCACGTTACTCATTAATTTCAATGGAGATAGGCATTTTTACAGCGCTATTTTTAGCGCCCTAAAGATGCTCCTAAAAAGCTGTTTGCAGGATTTTTTCCAACGCACAGTCAGCAAAACGCCTCAGTGTGAAAGCCCTCAGAGCTTTCACATTGAGAATGATGGGGCAGGATTATTTCAGGCATTTTTACAGCGATATTTTTACTGCAAAAACACGGTAAAAACGCCTCAGTGTGAAAGGGGCCTAAGTGTGCAGCGCTGCACTCTTATATGTATGGACTAGCTAGAAACTAAGAAGGATGGACTTTAAAAAGGCACACGGGTAGATAGTTTTTTACACTAAGGGTTTTTTATTGTAAGAAATTATTAAAACGGTTATACGTATAAATATAAAATCCGTATCAATGTTATTAAATGGCCTACACATGGTTCTAATCACATTTCCAACAGTAAAAAACGTATTACTAGACCCAATGGAGCCAATGGTAAAGTTTCCAAAGATGGTAGCCGGATAGAAGCACAACTGTGGAGTAGTAGAACCAGGGTGAGAGTCCAAGTGCAATAATAAGGTTCGCTCTACATGTTACGCTTAGGGATACACTTCTTCAGGAGCTGTTTTATATAGACAGCCCAAGTGCCAAGACAATGACGGTGTATTAAAACAAACTGCCCGAACGAAGTCTATTCGCTTGGCCTTTACAGGTTTACGTATTACATGTTATGTTATATGTACTGCAACCATGTCCTTTATGCTTCTGTTTTTGGTTGTACAACCTTATTTGATAAAATAAAAAAAATTATAGTCTAAAAAATTAAATAAACTGCCAGTCTAGGATGTATAATCATAGAGTTCAGCCACACTAGTAAACTGTGAGATTTTGCTGGTAAGCAAAGTGGAATCCCAGGATGACTTCAATCAGCACAACAAAGTATGTAAGCATGAGCTAGTATAAGAACCAGCATGCATCATAAGCAGAGCCGCTCTATCCAATGAATTGGAAGAGAGTAAGCTCAGGACTTCTAGCCAAGGCCTTGGAGTCCAAGTAGTTGTGTGCGAGTAGTGAGCCTCCTGGGTCCACAGATGTGGTCTGCACTCTTATACTTTAAAAACGCACAGACTCTGCTTCCTACTCCGTAGTGCTGTATGGTGACTATCATAGGCGTGCGCACCGGGTGTGCCCAGGCACACCCTAATCACCCTGTACAGCACAGATTCCCCCTACTACTACCACCTTCCCCCCCACAGTGCTTCCAGCTTTCCTCCTCTCCTTTCCCACCGGCTGCTGCTGCGGGCACACAGAGGGGGATGTTTTAGGATGTGTGTGAAGGGGCCGGTAAATATGTGATTTACTGGCACCTTCCCTTTTTGGGTGAACACAGTGAGTGAACGGTAGCGTGTGTTTGAGCTTTGGGGTGCCTACCCTAATCCAATAGGCTGCGCACACCTATTGCGACTATCCTTCTCTGTCTCAGAGCAAGGCTACCATTCAGGAGACTAATAGACATGGCATTCTGTATTCCTACGTACCTAGATTTTATCAGGTGTTATTAGTTAAAATAGGTGGAGTAACGGACATGAAAAAAGTCCACTACTAGGAGATCATACAAAGACAGCGATGGAAATATGGTACAGCAAGCCTGAAATTACACTTAAAAATTCACATTATGGTAAACATTGCAAAAACTTCTAAATCTGCACGAATTGAAAGCATAACTTTCCCTTTTACGTTAGGCCAAGAAGGCAAATTCCTCGCAGCCGACATGAGGATTCGGGTCTCAGTAAAAAAAAAAAATATTATAGAAATAAAAATAGACTGGCCCAGTTTAATGGGGATCAGAGGCAGCGCTCTGCCAGCAGAGGACAGGCTGGATTGCAGCTGGGAAAGCATCAAACATCTGCTTGCCATAAAAGGTGTCATTATCACATCCCATTTGCCAATCTACTGGGAACAAACTATTTTCTGAGTTCTGTTTGCCAAGTCTTGAAGGACGAGTCCCAGCGTGTGCTTGTGATTGCTGGCACCAGTGACAGTGGTAGGCTGAGAAGAGATCCTTCCAGTACATCAAAGGAAGAGCCAGGTAATGCCTCATCCATGTTATTAAAGGGAAAACAGTATGAAATCAGAGGAAAATGCATGCTTTAAATCTACTCGGGTTATGAAGTCACATGGTTAAAAAAAAAAAAAAGGTACAAATGTGTCTCGGCTCCTTGCAATGATTCAGCTGTTTATCTCCTTTCTGAAGTCCTGATTATATAATGAAATCTGTTCTTGAGCAGCTGCTTAGGAATCAACCCAATGGCCACCCTTCACTTTAGATATCTAAATTAACAAGTTGAACACTCGTGAGGCCATAATTAATTAGAATAATTAATTTTTTATTTTTAGCCTAGCCAAGGCGTATATTTTAGTTCATCAGAACTCTGGGGTTAATTTACTAAAGGCAAATCCACTGTGTATTAGAAGTGCAGTCGCTATAGATCTCAGGGGAAGCTCTGAAATGAGGGGAAGCTCTGCTGATTTCCATCATCCAATCAAATGCAAGGTAAAATGCTGTTTTTTGTTTTCCTTGCATGTCCCTTTCAGATCTACAGCGACTGCACTTCCAAGTGCACATGCAGTGCACAGTGGATTTGCCTTTAGTAAATAACCCCCCCTGACTCGTAGTATTTCCATTTGAACCAAGCACCAGATCTCAATACAAAAAAAAAAGCACCTTTGGAATGTGGTGGAAAGGGATATTCGCATCATGAATGTGCAGCGGACAAATCTGTAGCAACTGCCTGATGCCATCTTGTCAATATGGACTGAAATCTCTGAGGAATGTTTCCAACACCTTGTTAAATCTATGCCACAAGGAAATAAAGCGATTGTAAAGTCAGAAGGTTTTTTATCTTAATGCATTCTATGCATTAAAGATAAAAAACCTTGTGTGTAGCAGGCCCCCTCAGCTCCGCCCCCTTCTAATACTTACCTGAGCCCCATCTCTATCCAGCGATGTCCACGAGTGCCTCTGGGACTCTCCCTCCCGATTGGCTGAGACACAGCAGTGGCACCATGGGCTGCTGTCAAAGTCAGTTAGCCAATCAGGAGAGAGAGAGGGGGTGGGGTCGAACCAGGGCTCGGTGTCTGAATGGACACCGGGAGCTGTGACTCGGCTCAGGTGCCCCCATAGCATGCTGCTTGCTGAGGGGGCACTCGACAGGAGGGAGGGGGCCAGTAGAGCTGAAGAGGGATCCAAGAAGAGGAGGATCTGGGCTGCCCTGTGAAAATCCACTGCAACAGAGCAGGTAAGTACAACATGTTTCTTCCTTTTAGATAAAAACTTGACAATAACTTTAAGGCAGTTCTGAAGGCAAAAGGGGGTCCAACCCGGTACTAACAAGGTGTATCTAGTAAAGTGGCGAAGTGTATTTCCCTATTGTTATTTGTATAACCCACTACAAGGCCATAATAAGAAGGTGTTACTGCCTTACGGCTGGGACTTCCCTATTATTGGGCGATTTCACATTTTGGAAATTCGCTAAAAAGGAACATGACCCAATCATGTGGTTCTGCAACTGTTGCGCCAGTGGTGTGAAGCTGTCCTTTTAATCCAAATTCAGCCAAAACTTCCTTTTTAATTGTGGGCAGAGTGGGAAGGGATAGAATTACTCTTTTTTTTTTTTTTTTTTGCAATCTGTGGCTCCATTGAGAAAATTTCCTATTACGCCTGGTTGAGACAGACTGATAAGAAATCTCTCCAGTGGGGATGCCAACTACAACCATAATACCACCATTTTATTATTATTAAAAAAACAGGCTTTAATATTTTAAAGTGGTTCTAAAAGGGTAGTTTTTTTTTTTTTAACCTTAAAGCGGAGTTCCACCCAAAAATGGAACTTCCGTTTTGACCACTCCTCGCCCCCTTACATGCCACATTTGGCATGCAATTTTTTTTTGGGGTGGAGTGGGGGCTTCGTTAGGAGTGGGACTTCCTGTCCTACTTCCACTTTTTGTAGCTGCTGACTTTTAATAAACAAAAAAAGGCTGGAACTCCCCTTTAAATGCATTCAAGGTAAATAAAAAAAAAAAAACATGTGTGCAGCTTGCCCCCATATTGTTACCAGAGCCCAAAAACTTGATCCAGCATTGTGCATGAGGGCAGCGGCTCTCTCCACTCTCTCCTCACTGGAGATCGAAGCAGCAGCAAGAGCCATTGGCACCTGCTGCTGTCAATCACAGCCAGTAAAGGGGGTGCTAAATGAACACAAAGTGCTGCTTGGAAATAAGCTTGCATGTGTGCCCCTATAGCAAGGGTACTCGGGGAGAGCCAGGAGCGTCGGCAGGGAATCCGAGAATTGGAGGATCAGTGCTGCTCAGAGCAAGTATTTTTTTTTTTTTTTTTAATAAAAAAATGCCAAAGAAAAAAAAGATCCCTTAGAATCACTTTAAAACACAAGTATTAACGTTTCCCAAGACCAGCGGTCTCCAAAATGTGGCCCTGGGGCTGGATGCGGCCCTTTGCTTGCCTTTATCCGGCCCTCAGGGCACGATTCCATCCATTGACATCAACAATGGTGAATCATTTTTATTGCTGAAACCACCAATGGGGCACTATTCATCCAACTTACACTATAAAAAGGGTACAATTCCTTCTATTGACACCAACAATGGGGCACTAGTCTTCCCACTGACACCAAAGGAATGGTATTGTTTACCCCCTCTCGATATTTTCTACTCCCAATGGCCCTAGTCCGGCCCTCCTAAAGTCTGAAGGACAGTAAACTGGCCCTTTGTTTAGAAAGTTTGGAGACCCCTGTCCAAAACTATCCAAAACGTAACAAAAAAACTAAAATTTAGCAGGAACTTCATTTTAAACTGGCCACCAACAGGCTGTAATTGTATGCAGACCACAAACATACTAAAACTGTAGAATGGCTCACCTTCCAGAATCCTTTCTGCTGTCCATACTGTCTCCTCTTCTCTTACTTCCATCCTTCCCATATTCCGGGTCTTGGAGCATGAGGACCTCAACAGGAATGTTGGCTCCCTCACTACTCGTGCTGCCCCTATGAGACATCCGCTCTTGATTGGGACGAAACACAAGGCTGGGCTGGGACGTGCGTTTCATGGCTTGTAATTTAGCCAGGGGTACGATGTCACACTGAGGTGGGCGATGCCAAACTGTCTGGTTACTCAAGGCATTGTAATAGTAGAAGCGGCTGCTCTGCTGGTCATACAGCTCCCACCACTGGTTCTTATCGCACTGGCGGACGTGGACATCTAGGGGAGGCTCCCAACCACATTCTCCAGTGTTCAAGTTCACATACATACGCTCACGAGAGCGTGGCTCGATGATCTCCACCCAGTCTGAGCTGTAAGAAAAATGAAAGACAGTCAGCAGGATATTCATTCTTGTTTAATATTATACTACTGAACTTCAAAAGATACTTCAAGATGGAAGAAGGAATTTGTAATTTATTTGTGGTCAGAAAATTGAAAAAAATATAATTGGCACAATTAACTGCTTCCCTTTTTTTTTTTAAAACAGGCTTAAGTCATCCAAAACTGGAATTAGAACAGTGTTAAATCAGATACGTCTCAAAAGTAAAAGCTTTAGGACTTTCCCCAATGATGTCACAAGTGCCGAGGGATCTCTGTACATTCCCTGGACTTCACTTTGTGTATCAACCACATCTCAGAGTGCAGCCCAGGCCTTTGTATTGCTGTGGATGGACGAAACAAGACGTGTTGGATCAGGGACCAACACCAGGATCAGGGAGAAAGCTGGTGGGAGGGTATAGGAGACTTTGCGTGGCGCCATATCTGTTGAGCAGAATACTCAGAACCGACATTCGTGAGCATTTGCGGATCCATTTGGTCAACCATTTCACTCGCAATGGACTCCTTGACAGCTCATTTCCATTTGCCAATTACGGGAAGCGTGCTTCTCCCAATCCCTCATTCGCTCACTGACAGGGAATGCACAGAGATTCTCCAGCAGTTGTGGAATCATTGAGGAAAGTCCTTTTATCAAGTCCTACCCAGCACGCCTAGCTAAACAGCTGTAAGGTAATGGAAACCAACAACCCTAGAAGAAGCTCTGTACTTGCTCCCAGCAGTAGTCCAAGATAAAAGCAATCAACAGTGCTTGGTACATCCACGTACAAAATGCCAGCAACATGCTGTAAAACGCAATTCTCTTTTATGAGATGTTTTAAAAAAAAAAAAAAAAAATAGTCCTGCCTAGACAGCTTTTGATGCAGCAATTCTTCTTAGGCCTCATGCCCACGGGCGTTTTTTCAGCCGCGTTTGAGCGTTTTTTACAGCTTAAAAACGCCTGTCCATGTTAGTCTATAGCTTCATGCCCACCTAGGCGTTTTTGAGCTGTAAAGAGCATAGACGTTTGTAAGCTGTAAAAAAAACCCAGGACCAGTGCGTTCCTCAGCGTCAGAATTAGGCAGAAAAAAACGCGAGCGTCAAAAAACGCGCACTAACGCGCAAAAAACGCACACTAACGCGCGGTCGCGTTTTTAGCTCCGACGTTTTTTTTGGGTTTTTTTCAAAAAAAAAAAAAAAAAAAAATATTTACAACAACATGGACAGGCGTTTTTAAGCTGCAAAAAACACAGCTGTAAAAACGCCAGTGGGCATGAGGCCTAAAAGTGTAGTGCTGGCATTCCTATCAGTACATTGTACTGTGAAGTCATACACTGACCAATGATATCCTACATGATTGCCTACTCCCCTGTTGACATAAGCTGCTTAGAACAACCCTGGGGTGCCTTCAGGTTTCTTCAGGGGTGGCTTGGCAAAATGCCTAAAAAAAAAAGGCAAACAAATTGTATACAAGCTATTGGGTACATCAAGCCTGCTTTTAATTTGCACAAAGCCACAGGTTTCCATTGAATACTATTACAGCCTTCTACCCACCAGCATCCTAAAAACCACTGGTGTCATCAGTTGACGAGGAGGAGGAGGTCGGGCATCCTCGTTTGCCCCCCCCCCCCCGCCTGTCATTACTGGTTATTAGCTGAATGAGGGTCAGTAGCAGTGTGCAAAGTTGTGTTTGTGTTGGAAGAATAAATCACCTCTAATGTTGAGGGTTCTACGTGTGTGATCGTTGCTGCATTATGTAAAACTATTACCATATAAACTCTAGTATAAGCCGACCCGAATATAAGCCGAGGCACCTAATTTTACCACAAAAAAACTGGGAAAACGTATTGACTCGAGTATAAGCCTAGGGTGTCCATCTGCATGCCTCACTGTGTCCATGTGCATGCCTCACTGTGCCCATGACTAGACTGACGTTTAACATGGGAGTCTAGGAAAGGGGTGCCCGGGTTTTAAAAATCAGTGCTCCCCGGCCATAGGTCCCCCAGACCAGTGTTTCTCAACTCCAGTCCTCAAGGCGCCCCAACAGGTCATGTTTTCAGGATTTCCCTTAGATGAAACAGCTGTGGGAATTACTAAAGCAATTAAACTGATCAAATAACCTGTGCAAAACAATGAAGAGCCCGAAAACATGACCTGTTGGGGCGCCTTGAGGACTGGAGTTGAGAAACACTGCTCCAGACAACAAACTTTGCACACTTGTAGAGGAGAAATGGGGCTACATGTGTGCCAAGTTTCAGGTCCAGGGGACCTACGACCGGCCGGTACCAGGTCCCCAAAGTCACCAGGGAAATCACCGTTTAACATGGGATTCTCCATGGCCGTAGGTTCCCCGGACAACAAACTTTGCACACTAGAGGAAGAGTGGGGCTACATGTGTGCCAAGTTTGGGGTCCAGTCGGTACCGGGTCCCCAAAGTCCGGGAGATCAGGCGCTAAAAGGTGACTCGAGTATAAGACGAGGGTGCATTTTCAGCACAAAAAAAAATGCTGAAAAACTCGGCTTATACGGTAGTTTTGTTTTTTACATTTTAGAATGGAGTGCCTCAAGATTGTACAAATTCATAAGGGGTGCCTTGAATAGGAAAAAGGTTGATAAACACTGGTTTAGAAAAAAGGTCCATCTTCATCAATTGCCTTACCCAAACCTGATCACTGCTTAAGTGGTAATCCCAAATTTTTAAAAGAAAAACAGAATATATTATGATCACTTGTTTTGTCTAATTTTTTTTTATACAGAAAAACAGCTAAAAAAAAAAAAATTCCCATACAAGATTTTGCAATATTTGAATGTAGCAACAAAAAAAAAAAAAAAAAAAAAATCAGCTGCCCAGTCTCACACAGGAAAGGAAAATGTAGTTGGGGCAATAAACAGCAGAATAAAAACAGCTTGTGGTAGCAAAATTTATGTGAAACCACAATACCACTTCAAGACACCTTTGTAAAAGTGTGGTCCTAATCTATGGGATCTTATAAATCAAGAGTAGAACCACACTTTATATGAGGTGCTTTAACATGGCGAGAAGACTATTTTCAAATGCATAAAACCCGAAACCTACATTAAGTTCTCTTTCCTGTCGTAGCATGCTACCATATTTCCTTATTGTTCCATGGCAATGCTAAAATGTAAATTTAAAATAATAAAAATAAATAAATGCTTCTTTGTCTAGAGCAGCCATTCTCAACTAGGGTTCCTCGGAACCCTAGTATTCCTCTACAGGTGTCAAGGGGATCCTTGAGCTGTTGCTGATTAACCTTCCATATGATGGTGCCTGTATCATTTGAAGGCCAGAGCATGCCACCAATTACATTTTTATCCATCTATAAGAACGGCTTTCTGACTACCACTGGTTTACATTGGTGCGATTTGGCATGTTTTGTGTGCGATTACCGTTGACATCTGTACAGAAACCCGCACAGATGTCTCTGAAATCGTCCCCAAAAATTGGGACCGACATTTCAGCTGAACTCGCACAATTTCATTCCCGCAGTGTGAACCTGGGCTAAAGGTGGTATTCTTCACACCGACCACCAATCAAGGGGTATTTTTCCACACTGATTCCTGATTAATTGGTTTTAGTAATGATTCCCCGAGACCTGAAAACTATTTTAAAGGGTTCTTCTGGAGTAAAAAGGGTTGAGAAATTCTGGACTAGGTAACGGGATGGTCACCAATCCGCAGCAGACATATTGGAGAATACTTGGCCATTGACTTACACTATTTCATTTACAAACCTCTAGTTCTATATATGGAAGGCTTAAGGTCCTTAAAGTTTTGCTAGTAGACAATGCAAGCCCAGAAGCTTCACTATTTGGATGGTTATTGCTTTATGTAGTACAACACAAGGTTAAGGATATGAGGATGTGTGCCTGTCTGAAAATAATAGGTTTCACCTAAGCTCATAAGCTACTGGTGAGGTCACTAAAAATGTGTTCAGGCTAAGAAACTGGTGGTATAAAAGTACTTCACAGGATTAACAGTAAATCTAAGCAATTTCACCACGTCAAAACACGGTCAGAAAGTACAAAGGAATTGTGGTCACATCTGAGCTTGTAGACCAGACCAGAGCAGGAAACGTCCCTTAGCTTTCCTCAAACCATACACTTGAACCCTACACTTAAAGTACATGTCTAGGCAAAAAAAAAAAAACTGTTTCTCTCTCCAATAAAATACAAATCTACCCAAGTCTTGTGGAAATGCTGGAAGTACAGAAATCCAGTGAGCACCCAACTTCCTGACAGAACAGTGTCTCCACTGCACTGAAATGCCAAGCAGTGTTGGCTATAGAAGTCTTTCCTTTATAGCCCAACTCTAGGAAAATTTACAATGATCCCTTGTAGTGGAGCTGTGCCCTGGCAGGTGGCACTCCCCTACCCTTCAGTGGTAGAGTCAACAATTCCATTGCAGGGTTGTGGACCTTGCTTTGGTCTTGATGTCAGGATCTTAGACCATTGGAACATGTGGGAGAAGACACTGCAGAGACCAGCCTAGCAGTGGGGAACAGTACAGAAGGAAGTCTTTAATGGTTCCCCTAGACCAGTGATGGCAAACCTTGGCATCCCAGAGGTTTTGGAACTACATTTCCCATGATGCTCATGCACTCTGCAGTGTAGTTGTGCATCATGGGAAATGTAGTTCCAAAACATCTGGGGTGCCAAGGTTAGCCATCGCTGCCCTAGACCTAAAACGAGCAATTAACTCTTGTAGTGCGCGTGCAGACCCATTTCAAGGGATTATTGTTTAGTTACCTGGAGTTGGGATTTCGGTTATGGAGATGAGAACATCGGGAGGTGTTCATATTTTGGTGGGGCTGATGACAGCTTGAAATTTTAGTTAAGCAGAGACACTGTTGTCAGCTTAAAACAGGAACGTAGGGGCGAGAGATCGAGATATAGCGAGAGAGATCGAGATATAGCGAGAGAGATCGAGATATAGCGAGAGAGATCGAGATATAGCGAGAGAGATCGAGATATAGCGAGAGAGATCGAGATATAGCGAGAGAGATCGAGATATAGCGAGAGAGATCGAGATATAGCGAGAGAGATCGAGATATAGCGAGAGAGATCGAGATATAGCGAGAGAGATCGAGAGAGATCGAGAGATATAGAGAGATCGAGAGATATAGAGAGATCGAGAGATATAGAGAGATCGAGAGATATAGAGAGATCGAGAGAGAGAGAGAGCGAGTACATGTAGGGGGCTAGATGTGCTTTTTTGCCTAGACATACGTTAAAGGAGAAGTACAGCCAAAGCTCATTTAGCTGTACTCCTCCTATGGATCACAGGAGTGCAGTACATTCTGCACTCCTGTGACCCTTTTTAAGCAGACAGCGGGCTGGCTGAAGCCCGCCATCAGCTGGCATCACAGAGCCGGTCCAGGCTCAGGAAAGTCCTCAACCATATGGTCAGGAACCTCCCAGACGTCTGGACCGGCACCCGGCTCAGCTTTCAGCGGCTCCTGCCCCCTCCACAGCCCAACACTCCAGTGAGCGTTTGGGGTCATAGCAGAGAGCCAGTGATTGACAGTCACCAGCTCTCTGCTCAGGGAGCTGTGAGAACCGAGCAATCGGCAGTGTTTGATCACTCAGTTCTCAGTGTTAGAGCCGGCTGGGGACAGATGCGAGAATCGAACCGATGCTGCATCCAGCTAGAGAAGTATGATTAAAAAAAAAAAAAACATGAACACTTTTAAATGCGTTATGCCACTGGCAGTTAAATATATGTGGTCACCAGTAAACAAGAAGCATTTTTTTACCACACACAGGCTGAACTTTTCCTGAAATAAGAATGGGGGTCATGTTATTTTGTTATTTTAAAACAGACAATTTTATTTGCCATTACATACCACTATAGTTTGTTTTGGAAACAGGACGCTGGCGGCGGTTGTGGCAAGCAGAGCGGTTTCAGTACAGCAAGCCTTTTACATTACTTTTTAACAAGCCCATCTAGGAAAACAAACAGTTGCTGCTGTTAATTTTGTGCACCTTGAACTCCCAGCATGGTCTGTCCCACCTGCCGAAAACTCGATCTGTGCTCATATTCCACTCCAAAGGCTGAGTTTACCCTCAAGTTAACCATTAGCTAGACCTTCACTCAGGGTCTACAGAAAAAGCCTCTCCAGAGACAATAACTCTTCACGAGTTATGTCCTATGCCAGGGTAAAACAACAAGAAAATCATAGAATTGCGTCCATTTTATGCCATTTTCACCCACGTCACACAAGCGTTTTTATAGCAGTGATATGTAGAAGTAGATACTCCCAACAGTGGGATGTCCATCATATGTAGCCTGGTATTTTGTTTAAAAAAAAAATAATAAATAAAAGAAATCGTCTGAAATCAACAAAAAGGTCTGTGTGGCACAAATTCACATTTGTAACTTAGTCCATTAGCAACTTTTCTCTTTTAACACGTAGGGTGTAGTTTTTGTGGTAATGCATGGTAAATTGCACTAGCAAAAACAGGAGAGGGTGCGTTTTTTTCTTACATTGAAAGCTCAATTACATGAAACGAGCTGCCTAAACAACATGTATCACAATGCACACAAAGGTGTGAAGGGACCCTTCAAGCAGCATTAAATTCAAAAATAGCCATGTTGGGATTATGGTAGAAGTTACTTTAAAACACTTCCGCCCAAAAAAACTCCTATTTTTCCAATTGTTTTTATCTCCGTATATTACCTGTGGCACAGTCGCAGTGCAGGCTTTCGGGACAATATGTAAAGAAAATACTGCGCAAGTCAGAATGTGAATAAATATAAATAACACCACTAATGATATAAAAGTGGCCGCTGCTGCAACTAAAAAATGTGGATATGCACAATTAAAGATATGGTAAATAGGTAACAGTTGCGCTGCGTAATATAGGCACTATCCTGACACCTATTAGTTAACTATTGTTAGTGACACGGTTAATAATGCCCACATCCTATATAAAAAATGTATTTGATAACAATATAACTTGGTGACCTATGATAGTAACCATATGACACTCAAATAACAGTGTAAATTAGTATGACATGTAATTCATCCTGCAAAGTGTCCAAAAAAAAATAATTGAAGCAATGATCTTAAACAAACAAATGTTCAAGTTCAAAAGTTGTTTTTCATAAAAGGCACTGTTGAGAAGTTCCTCCAGGTGAAAAATAGTGACTTCACACTCAAAAACACCCAAGAAAAGTGTGTGACACTTGTAAAGAATAGAGTCCTCCACCTTCAATATCAAATCTCCTTACCGACTAGTATGGATCCCTAATAAAAGAGATCACACCCGCGCCTGTGGCTGTTTCCCCCGCCAAGGGTCTCTAAATAACAGATCAGTAATCGATATCTTCCTCCACAGTCAGGCTCCTCAATACCGTTCCCGGATATAAGATCCCAAAAGAAATGTGAAGGCCACCATGGTGAAGTACTTAAAGGCAGTTTTAATAAAATAAAAAGATTGCACTTACAAAAAAGTGATGATAAAATGCGTAAAATTCGTTTGTAAGCCGGCCGGCTTCACTATCCGCCCTTCCTTCCGGGATAGCGTTTGTTGTTTGTCGGTGACGTCAGCACGCCGCTCCTCCCTTTCGGGACAATATAACATCAGCCAGCATGCACAAGTCACCAGGTTGCATCCAGGATGGAAGGTATATATGTCCTAGATTCAGGCTTTATGCCGATTTATACCACTAGGGGGAGTGCGGGGAGTCTTGCAGGGGAAGAGTTAATGAGCCCAGCTGAAGTAAGTGGGCTCATTAGGGCCTCTACAAGAACTCCCAGCATGCTAAGGGAGATGCTCCAACCTGGAACCAGATCTGTGTGGATAGTCTGGGGAGTGTGATCTCTGTGCGGTGAGCCAAAGCCTGTGTGGTTATTGCTAAGAACATCTAAAAGCAGGGAGCTAGGGACTGGGACAGCACAAGACTGTACTCAGTTGTTAGTTAGGGACACCAACGTGTGTAGTGAGCGGTCAAGTTGACCAGGATTTCTTTTCCTGTTTCTTTTTGCTGTATTTTTTGTCTGTATATAGTCCAAATAAAACCACACCCTTTTGTTTTCTCCTACCACTGTCTGCTGTGCCTGTTTTTGTGTGGTGAACCCATCCAGGGGGTCACACACACCCGCTGCTGAGTTAACCCCCTCACATACACACATGTATATAATATATGTCAGACGAGCATGCTGGAAAACCAGCTTCCGATCAGTGCTTTCAGCCAATGGCTGAGAGCGCTGACCAGAGTGTTCTGGCGGGGAGGCAGCCAGAACACAACAGCTCAGTTGGGGAGAATGCTGTACTAACATCGGCTAGTTAGTACATTGGCTCCGACCGGAGCGGACAGTTTTTTTTCGTTTAGCCTGTTAGGTTGAACAGAAAAAAAAAAAAAAAAAAAAAAATGTACCAGGCCTTAGATTCAATCCTTGCCAAATGGCCGAAGAAGGAAGACACTGGTCCCAGAACAATTGCCAAAGATGGCAGTAAAGGTGGATTGAGTGGCAAGGGATAGGACCTAATTGTCAGTGTTAGAGGAGGGTAAACACTGAGGTAAGGCTGCCATGATGCACATTTCAGCAAGGGCTCCATTACAGATGGTGGTTTAGTTCTGCTTTTCCACTTACAATGAACTGCCATTGTTTGCTTATTTTTGGACTCTTAAAGCGGAGGTTCACACAATTTTTTAAGTTCACCTTATCTCCATCAGCGCTATGAACAGATGCTCAAATGGAAAGAAACATTTTTTTTGATGGTGTATTTACCTTATAAAAATTGCTCTGTATTACTGCACTTCCTGATCGTCATTCCCGCGGGAGTAGGCATTTCCCCGAGGCGCACTGTCTCCTGGGAGCTTAGTGTCATGCTTGCCATGAGACAGTGCGGAACGCCGCTGTGAAATCCAGAGCTCGTGAAACCTGGCGTGACGCATGGTTTGCATTGGTTTAGTTGCCAACACAACGGGGCGGGAACTTCCGACATTGCCACCCGTTGTGATGGCAACCTGGAAGTTTACGGCGCTCCGCGTTAACACTGGGCATGCGCGGAAAATAGCTGTGAATGCTGGGAGCTCAGCATTCACCGCATCCATGAAATCAATGCTTGTGGGCTTCACATGCCCACAAGGAAAATGGAACCGGCCAGCATCATTTTTTAAAAGTTAATTTCAGATATGAAAACGGACATTGGGGGATTAAAAGCGGAGCTCCGCCGGAAAAAAATAAATATTAAAAGCCAGCAGCTACAGCAGCTGCTGGCTTTTAATATTTGGACACTTACCTGTCCTGGAGTCCAGCGACATCCGCAGCAGAGGACGAGCGATCGCTCGTCACTCTGCTGCTCCCTCCTCCATCCTCGCTGAGGGAACCAGGAAGTGAAGCCCTGCGGCTTCATGCCCGGTTCCCTACGGCGCATGCGCAAGTCGCGCTGCGCCGTTCTGATTCATCCTCCTGTGTTCTGGGAGCCGAGTGTCTCCCAGAACACTACGGGAAGTCTGGGGGAAGTGACGTCACTCCCGCAGATTCCCGGAGAGAGGACTCCCGGATGTGGGTGAAAATACCTGTCTTAGACAGGTATCTTCACCCCCCTCCCCCCCTGAAAGGTGTCAATTGTGACACCGGAGGGGGGGGAGGGTTCCAAATAGCAAATGTTAATATTTAAAGTGGAGCTCCACTTTAAGAAGCCCAAACAAGGGAGTGTTATATTGTTATAAGGGCGACTGTTAGAATGCCTAAAAAAATAATAAAAAAAATTAAATGGTCGGCGGACCTCCGCTTTAAATATACAATTCAATATAAATTTGAAAGTGTTTAAACAGGTTTGCTAAGAAAAAAGTGTTACTAAACCCAGGATCTTGCATTCACTGTATCTCGTCTCCCACAGTACAGAACTTGGAAATACAATTATTTTAGAAAATATAAACTGCTAAATACCTTTTCTCATCAGCGGTATATAGCAAGCAGTCTTGTGACTTCTATCAGTGTCTGGTTAAAGCTTGTAGGAGGAGTTTTCATTATACTCTGACTGTCCTATAAGGCTGCGGGACTCCTCATCCTCTCTCTAGACAGTGCTGATTGGCCCTGATCACAAGCACCCTCCAAAGAGAAAAAAAGCGCTCTAGCATTATACACCAAACTGAGCATGTGCAGAGTGACTCCAAAGGCTCTGTCTCATCAGGCAATGGATTGGGGACAGTGAAAGAAGGAGGAGGAAGATCCGAGAAGACCGGCCTCAAACAGGCAAATGCACTGAGTGGTGCATGCTGGGTCGGTGACATCACAAGGGGGCAGTCCCACCAGGTAATGTCACCAAGTGACGCCCCTTACCTATATAAGAACTGTCAAACGACGGAGCCTGCAGTAGGCGGTCAGCCTTCACTGACAGGGGCGGATCTACATCGGAGGACTTTTTTTTTTTTTTTTTTTTTTTTAAGAAAGGAATTGTCAAAAATCTGTCTACCGTTTTTATTCATTTGACACTTTTTGGTTAATAGGTTGGGGTACAATGTACCCCATACTCATTCACATAGGGGGGCTGGGACCCTTGTCAAAGGGAGCTTCCACATCCCGATAAGCCCCCTGCCCGCAGACCCCCACAACCACATCCCAGGGTTGTTGGTAAGAGGCCCTTCCCCCCCCCCCCTGCTTGAGTAGGGGGGGCGCTCGACATTCTGGTATGGATTTTGAGGGGGGGGTCCCCACACTTTCTTTTTTTCAATTTAGGATTGCCAGCAATTGTTTTTTTCTTTCAGCGGGGAACCGTGTGCCTAACACTATTAGTAACACCAAGTTAAAATACCAGTTGATACTGGCAGAAATCTTGTCTGCTTATAACGTCTTGTGCTATATTATTAGCAGATAGCATTTTTCTTAGAACTACACAGCACCACCTATCTCTGTTTTAGGCCCCTTTCACAGGGGATTTGTTTGATTGGCTTGCTCGGCGGGGATCGAACCGCTGATCTAAGTTGAGCAAGCGGATGACAGGTCCATCTCCGCTCACTGTGCTGAGACGGACCTGTCACAGTCCCGCTATCCTCTATAGGGAGATCGGATGAAAACGAACCAACCGCCTGCCCATTTTCATCTGATCCGATCTGCTGGACGGATGGAAAAAATAGGACCACGATCCGTCTGGATTTGGCGGGCAGGATTGGTTTGGGTGTCAGCGGACATGACATCGCTGACATCTGCCACTCCATAGAGGTGAATGGATGGTCCGATCAGGTCCACCTGAAAAACTGACAGGCAGAACTGATTAGACAGCCCCTGTGAACGGGGCCTTAGAGAAGAGGAGAGAGGGAGGAAATGTAGACTGGAAAATATTTGATTTTTGTTTTTGGGTTTAGATACACTTTGGAGCTACAGAATTATCAGTTGAGTAGCTGCTCCTGTTCTGCAATGTAGCCGCAAATGACCTTGACACACCAGAAATTTTTGGCTGCCCAGGGAAGCGTTGTAATCAGCTACAGCAGCAACTGTGTATCCTGCTAACAAATGCCGGTAAAACAAGCTGAGGAATTTGCAGCCGTTACAAATCTCCATTACAGAGATGCCAGTGTGACTTGACCCTACACCTACAGAATCCAGACACAAATTTTAGGTTTCTTTTGCAACTTTACACAGGAGCACACAACATTGGTTATGATGCATGCCAACATGTGCACACCACTCAATACAGTTTTATGTGCATTAACTAGGGTACCCACGTGTCCCGGATTGCCCGGGACTGTCCCGCAATTGACATATCTGTCCTGGGTCCCGGGCACCTTCATTCCGGGACAATACAATGTCTCGGAATGAAATAGGAGGACACAGCCACCCCCTACTAACTAATAACTACATTTCCGGAACTGGTTGCTAGGGCCAGCGCTGCCTGGCATCTTGCAACCAGTGACAATTTACTCTCAGACAGTGAGACCGGGAGGGAGGCCTGCGCCTAGTGCAGCACTGCTGTCCCCACCCACCTCGGCACCTCCTCCTTCTCTGGCACCCTGCGGCAAGCAGCAGGGACTGGTGTGATCTTCACTCCCCGGATAGTGACGCCACTCCTTTCCTTCTACGCACGAGTCTCATGCAGAGGGAGTGACAGCAGCACTGCATCTGGTGGCAGGCTATGGGTGGCAAGCGGCACTGCATCTGGTGGCAAGTGGCACATTTACCTGACAAATTCCCCATCAACCCCGAGACTACATTACCCCCGCCCTCCCTCATCTTTTTTTGGGGTAGGTGAGAGAGGGGGTGTGTCCCTGAATGGCAGTTTGGAAATGTGGTCACCCTAGCATTAACGTGAGTGGCTATTTATTCTGAATAGCCCACAAAGTACATATACAATGTAGAAACAAACATCTGCTGATCAGCGCACCACAAAAAAACAACCAAAAGTGAAAGTTTTTCATGCATTGAGGTTAAAGTGTTACTAAACCCAGGACCATGCATTCACTATATCTGGTCTCCTACAGTACATGAAAATTCTAATATATTTTAGTAAATATAATCTGCCAAATACCCTTTCTCGTCAGCAGTTAGAGCAGTCTTGTGACTTCTATCAGTGTCCGCTTGTAGGAGGAGTTTTCATTCTCCCATGACTGTCCTATGAGGATGCAGGACCCCTGAACCTCTGTCTGGACAGTGCTGATTGGCCTTGTGCCGATAACATGCAATCTGCCAAGAAAAAATAAAATCTCTAGCAATACACACCAAACTGAGCATTATGCAGCTTGTCTCCTAGCTCTGTACTATAAAGAGATATATTGGGGACAGTAGAAGAAGAGGAGGATCAGAGGAGACAGAATCAAACAGCCTTTTTACACAATGCACAGGATTACCCCCCTTAGGTTCCACAGTGAGTCCAACAAGCACGCTTCACTGCATATACAGACTGTTTTTACTTTTGTGGGTTTAGTAACTTTAACCACTTGCCGCCCGCCATACAGCAATAGGTCAGCAAAGTGGTTTAGTTATCCTGATTGGATGTCATATGACGTGATCAGGATAACAAGCCGGGGCACGCAGCACAGCGATCGTAGGTGCTGTATGTCAGTCTGACACACCGCAACTCCGATCGTGGTATGGAGCCTCTGACGGAGGCTTCTTACCACGTGATCAGCTGTGACCAATCACTGATCATCGCGTGAACCAGGAAGTGCCGGTAAACGTCTTTCCTCGGTTCACGCTGACAGGGAGAGCCGATCAGCGTCTCTCCCTGTCAGAGGGGGGGTCTGCGCTGATAATCAGCACATTGAGTATCAGTGTAGCCCCCATCAGAGGTGCCCATCAGCTGTCAATCACGGCCCATCAGCTGCCAGCCTGTGCCCCATAAAGAACACCTGTCAGTGCAAATTAAAGTGCCAATCAGTGCTCCATCAGTAATGCCCGTCAGTGCCCTTCAGTAATGCCTGTCAGTAGCTCATCAGTGCCGCCTATCAATGCCCATCCATCAGTTTTTTTTTTCCCCAAAAATGTCAGTCTTTTTTAGTTTGTTTAGCAAACAATACAAACCCCAGAGGTGATCAAATACCACCAAAAGAAAGCTCTATCTGTGGGAAGAAAATGATAAAAAATTTTAGTTTGGGCACAGCGTTGCATGACCATGCAATGGTCATTGAAAGTGCGACAGCGCTGAAAATTGTCCTGGGCAGGAAGGGGCAAACGTGCCTGGTATTGAAGTGGTTAGGAGCCCTTTAAGTGATAACAGTTCCTTTATGTAATGCACAATTAAAATGAGCATTAAAGTGTTACTAAACCCACAAAAGTAAAATCAGTATATGTATATGCAGTAAAGCATGCTCGTTATACTCACTGTGAAACCTAACGGGTTAATCCTCTGCAATGTAAAAAAAAGGCCGTTTGATCCTGTCTTCTCTAATTCTCCCCTTCTTCAATCATCCTAAATCCATCTCCTGATAGAACAGAGCCTTGTGGGCACTCTGCACATGCTCAGTTTGGTGTGTATTGCTAGTGAGTTTTTTTTTTCCCTTGAGGGGGGTGCATGTTATCGGCACAGGGCCAATCAGCACCGTCCAGACAGAGGGTCAGGGGTCCTGCAGGCTCATAGGACAGTCAGAGGAGAAGGAAAACGCCTCCTGCAAGCTTTAACCAGACACTGACAAAAGTCATAAGACTGCTATATACTGCTGCTGAGAAAAAGGTATTTAGCAGTTTATATTTACTAAAATAATTGCATTTCCATGTTCTGTGGGAGACCAGATATAGTGAATGCCGGGTCCTGGGTTTAGTAACACTTTAATGCAAACATAGCTTATGAATGGGTCTCTAGTTCTTAAAATAGTAAAAAAAAAAACTTTTCTAAAAAGGGGAGGTTTTCTGTACTAGGAGAGGCAGCAGCCGCCAAAACACTGTTACTCCATGCTGTTTTAAGAATCGTTTTTAAAGATTTAAATATCTACAAACATCATTTTACAATTATGTGTGCTAACCTCATGTCAACGTCAAATTAGACAGCTCTGCGGTCTATTATTTCAAGAAATATTTTATGTGGTTAGTTCCTGGTCAAGATTTGTAAAGAACGCCAAAGAAAATGTAGAAATTATATGCAATATACAAAGCCATCATCTGGATCTCGCCTCAGTGAATAATAAAAAAATACCGGGATGTAAAATTCTGGCTTTATTAAAATCTTTGGGAGAACAGCCATATGTAAAAATATTATGATACGATGGTTTTAGATGTGGGATTAGATGTTCATTTAGCATTGCAAAGTATTTAACGCTAAAACCATCTGGCACGGTTGTTCAAAGTATTTAGAACTTTTTTTTTGTCTATTTCTGTAGGGAGGTCTTTAACTCTTCGTTACATGATCTTGCTAAATTTACACAGTTCTGCATTGTTTAATAATAATGAGGTTTATTACCGACAGATGTCAAAGCCTAACAGTCAATATGCTACAAGGCAAATGTTAGAGGTTTGTGGAAAACTGTTCATATATAGGCTGGTTAGAGCAGTGTATAGGTAGAATTCAGGTTTAGAAAGTATTAACATATATACTCTATATGCAAGACATTGTGCAAATTAGCGCTGGTCGGTTTTCTCCCCCCAAAAAATCTGGGAGAAAAAAAAAAAAAAAAACAACACTTGGATTCACGATTCAAATAGAGTTTTTTTTTTTTTTTTTTATTGACACCGCGCTGGTCCTGAGGAGCTGCGGGCTGGAGTTTTTAGGAGAGGCCGCGGCTTCCGGCCTCGCGGACTAGACCAAAGCTGCACCTAAAAACTCCTGCCCGCAGCTCCTCAGGACCTGCGCGGTGTCAGCGCCGGTCCTGGTAAAAAAAAAAAAAAAAAATCAAAATCGATTTTTCTCCCCAGTCCTAGTGCAAAATTAAAGTGACGCTGAAATCTGAAATGGGCACACCTACAAGTGTAAAGGCTAAGGCCCCTTTTACATGGGGGTTCCGGCAGTCCTTTTTGACCGGAGACTGCAACCTATCCCTATGGGTGGCCAGTAGTGTCCATCTACCCCTACATCACCATAAGTATTGGGACACCTGCCTTTACACGCACATGAACTTTAATGGCATCCCAGTGTCAGTCCGTAGGGTTCAATATGGAATTGGCCCACCCTTTGCAGCTATAACAGCTTCAACTCTTCTGGGAAGGCTGTCCACAAGGTTTAGGAGTGTATGGGAAGGTTTGACCATTCTTCCAGAAGCGCATTTGTGAGGTCAGGACTGGCTCACAGTCTCCACTCTAATTCATCCCAAAGATGTTCTACCAGGTTGAGGGCAGGACACTGTGCAGGTCAGTCAAGTTTCTCCACCCCAAACTCACTCATCCATGTCTTTATGGACCTTGCTTTTTGCACTGGTCCAATTAATTTCGTCGATGGGGGGGGGGGGGGGGGGATTATGGCATGGAGTTGTTTTTCTGGGGTTGGGCTTAGCCTCTTAGTTCCAGTGAAGGGAACTCTTAAGGCGTCAGCATACCAAGACATTTTGGACAATTTCATGCTCTTAACGTTGTGGGAACAGTTTGAGGATGACCCATTCCTGTTCCAACATGACTGTGCACCAGAGCACAAAACAAGGTCCATAAAGACATGGATGAGAGATTTTGGGGTGGAGGAACTTGACTGGCCTGCAGTGTGTCCTGCCCTCGACCCAATTGCTGTAATTCATGTGTTCTATCGGCAAACAACCGACCCCCCTCCCCTCTGGGTGGCCAGCGGCACATAACCAGCACCCCCCTATTCCCCCCCCTCCCCGCTGGCTGCTGGTCTGTCCGCCACTTACCCCATCTAGTAGACGGGTGACGGGCAGTAAGCTGAGGGTCAGGCAGTGGGTGTTGGGGCAGCAAGCTGTGGGTCAGGCAGCAGCTCCCGTGTCCTCTCCTAGATCACGGCTTCTGCCGTGCGTCTCATCTCTCCTCCTGCTAGGCGTCCAATAGGATCGCCTGTCCTTTCAGCCAATCTGGTGACGGGTCTCAGACCCACTTCCTCATTGGCCGGGAGGAGGATCAGTGTGGCGATAACGAAATTTCAATTGCTATCGCCACACAATTAGGTGGACTTCCATTTTTGAAGCCTATTAAAGCCTCTGGCTATGACATGCTTAAAAAAAAAAAAAACCCCATTGGAATCCATGCTTTTAGCATCCCTTTATGTAGATCAGGGGGCCGGTTGCATTGATAGGGGGGGGCAGCACCCGTGCACACAGGCCGCCACTGCTCAGGAGCGGCTGGCTCAGGCTCTCAGCGGCTTGCCGAGAGGCTGAGCCAGCTGCTAGTCCAGGCTCTTGGACGGATCCCAACCATATGGTCGGATCTTTTTCAGAGCTTGGACCAGGTATGTGACATCAGCCAGCAGTGGCCTTTAGCCCACTGTCAGCTTTAAACAGGACACAGGAGTACAGGACTGTACTCATGTGATCCATGGGAGAAGTATAGCCAAAAAACTTTGGCTTTACTGCTTTGAAGGCACATTTGCAGTGATTACAGTGCGATTCTGTCGCGCAAAGAAAAAATAAATAATTGCACTGCGTTTGGGAAAGCCATTTAGAATGAATTGCAAACAAACGCCCATCTTGCAATGATTGCCACACGACCCTAAACTTGTCAATACCTGCAAACAGGTAGTTCTTTAGTGCAGAATAGACATAGAATGTCTCTTCTGTAATAACACACACACACACACACACACACACACTTACCTGCCTGCTCGCAGTATTCTATCGTATGTACACTGAGCTCCGCATGGGCATCTTAGTGGGAAGGACTCCTGTATGCATACACGGGATGACATCATCCCCCACCAGCGGATAAAGGGGCCGAAAACCCAGCACCCAGGAAAAGGATAACAGCGGACCGTGAGGGATGTAATTGCCTCATCGCTGAAAAGTGGAGGCGAGTATTTTTGGGCGTTCCGCTTTAAGTGGTTATAGGTTAAAAAAAAAAAAAAAATTAAGAAGTACCACGCTTTCCCTTTAAACGCTCCATTTGCTTTACAAAAAGCAGACCTTTAACACTGAGTAACTTTGCACCATAAGCAAATGGTGTGCTACATTTGTAAAGCAAATGGATGGAGTCAGATTGCAGTTGTCCACCAGTCTAAGCACAGGCATTTTGAGCTCCCTATAGCAAAGGCTACGACAGGCCCCTGAAGCGGTAATTTGATTTGGAGGAGATCATGGGTATGCGAAAAACCCGAACTAATAGCTACAGGATAACAGACTGCATGTCTGCCTATAGATAGAGGGGTGTGGCGAGGTTTTGGAACGTCAGCCTGGATCAGAATGCAGCTCTGAGAAGGAATGTATTACAGTAAAACTGCAAAGAGTTATGAGCACTATGAATTCAGGGCTGAAACAAGCTGACAGTTCAGGTTATGGAGTTTGGGTTAAATTACGGTTAGGCTTATGTTCGGAAGTTAGGTTTTAAAGTGAACGTGACCTGACCTAAAAAAAAGAAAACCCCATGCAGGACCCCATCATTAATCAGTCAAATGCCAGAAGCAGTTTTTGTCACTTAAAGTGTTACTTAACCCAGGAGCCTGAATTCCCTATATCTGGTCTTCCACAGTACACAGAACATGGAAATGCAATAGTTTTAGTAAATATAAACTGATAAATACCTTTTCTCATCAGCAGTATATAGCAGTCTTGTGACTTCTATCAGTGTCCAGCAAAGCACTGGTTAAAAACATTAAGTAGTTTTCATTCTCCTTTGACTGTCCTATGAGGCTGCATGACCCCTGACCCTCTGTCTGGACAGTGCTGTTTAGAGCTGTGCTGATCACATGCACCCTCCAAAGAAAAAAAAAAAAAAAAAAAAACCCTCTGGCAATACACAGCAAACTGAGCATGTGCAGAGGGCCTGCAAGTCTCTGTTCTATCAGGAGATGGATTAGGGACAGTGGAAAAAAGGGGAAGATCAGAGAAGACAGGATCCAAAAACTTTTTTTATACAAAAGCAGAGGATTAGCCCCTTGGGTTCCACCGTGAGTATAACAAGCATGCTTTACTGTTTTGAGTTAAGTAACACTTTAATGCTAAGCCACACCCCCTAGCATTAAAAAGGAGGCTGAGCTTTATCTTCACTTCAGTAAAGCTTAAAGCGGAGTTCCACCCAAATTTGGAACTTCCGCTAAATCGGGGATATGCAATTAGCGGACCTCCAGCTGTTGCAAAACTACAAGTCCCATCATGCCTCTGTCTCTGGTTGTCATGCTTGTGGCTGTCAGAGTCTTGCTATGCCTCATGGGACTTGTAGTTCTGCAACAGCTGGAGGTCCGCTAATTGCATATCCCTGCGCTAAATCCACTCCTCGCCCCCTTACATGCCACATTTGGCATGTAATTTTTTTGGGGGGGCAAGTGGGGGCTTCAGTAGGAGTGGGACTTCCTGTCCCACTTCCTCCTTCCGCCCTGGGGTCGCCTAGGCGATACGTCATATCGCCTTTTGGCGGCCCCTCCCTGTAGGCGATCGCCTGTCCACTCAGAGCGCTGCGCCGTTTGCGCATGCGCAGTGAGTGCCGGGCCGTGAAGCCGAAAACTGTCACGGCCGGGTGCCCACACTATGAATGGAGGCACCGGCGGAGAAGGGGGGAGCGGAGCTCCGGGCGGCGCGGCGCTGGACAGTGGAACAGGTAAGCGTATGTTTATTAAAAGCCAGCAGCTACACTTTTTGTAGCTGCTGACTTTTAATAAACATAAAAAATGTCTGGAACTCCCCTTTAAATCATAAAGGTCATGGTTTCTATAGATTTCGACATTTAACCTCTTGCTGCCCACAACGCATTTGTGATGGCAAAGAGGGTGGGATTTAAACGGCCACACAGTGTACATATGTGCCCATGGACCAAGGTTTCTGTGCTGACAGTAGTGACAGAGCTGTCTTAAAAACGCTTCAAGGCTTCTAGTATTGATCGGGAGCAGGATGTGAAAACTGACAACCAATCACAATGGTCACATGATCAGACAGCCCTTTCTGGCTCTTAGGCGTAAAGACCAGGAGAAAGGGACAAGGGGACTGGGCAGGAAGGGGTTAAAGATCAATTCTGTCACCATCCTACCCTCCTGGAAGCACCCTCCCAATTCTTTTGTTTATCGCCATAGAGGTATATATTTACAAAAGTATTGGGACACCTGCCTTTACACGCACATGAACTTTAATGGCATCCCAGTCTTAGTCCGTAGGGTTCAATATTGAGTTGGCCCACCCTTTACAGCTTTAACAGCTTCAACTCTTCTGGGAAGGATGTCCACAAGGTTTAGGAGTGTCTATGGGAATGTTTGACCATTCTTCCAGAAGCGCATTTGTGAGGTCAGGCACTGATGTTGGATGAGAAGGCCTGGCTCAGTCTCCACTCTAATTTATCCCAAAGGTGTTCTATTAGGTTGAGAGGTCAAAGGACTTTGTGCAGGCCAGTCAAGTTCCTCCACCCCAAACTCGCTCATCCATGTCTTTATGGACCTTTCTTTGCAGCAAGGGCTGTTTTTTTATTTTTTTTAAATTAAAAATCATGTTGGAAAATATTTAAAACTGAACTCTGGCCAAAAACAATTTTTTGTCTATTTGAACTGCAAAAATAAATAAACCACTATAAATGAAGTGCATGCAATGCGTGGCTACTGCGTTAGGCAATATTTTTGTTTTCATTTCCCCCAAACAGTATAGTCTGAGTCCGGTGCTGAAATAAACAATTCCAGCTGGAGTACGCAGATCACTGCAGATCATTTCGCCCTGCCGCTCGTCTATTCAGAAAAATTCCTTGCTTTCTTTTTAGTGAATGCAAGGAGTTCTGTAATTGGAGGGGAGATTGTGCCATTCATCTGCACCTTCTCCAATCACAGAATGCCTTGCATTCACTGAAAAGAACACAAGAAGTTTTCTTAATTGACATGCTGCAGAATGAATGACCCGCTGTGATCTGTGGACTCCAGACAGAATTGTAAGTTTATTTTCTGAATATTTGTTGCGCACTGTACGAGGGGAATAAAAGGAGTATTACACAACACAGCAGTGGCCACACATTACACACACTTCATTAACATTCATTTATTTTTACAGTGCAAATGGGCAAAATTTGATTTGGTTGAAGTTCAGTTATAGTTAGCCTAGCATAGCCCTCAAACATTCTTTATTGAATAATACTATGTACATAAAGTGTTACTAATCCCACAACAGTAAAATCAGTCTGTATATGCAGTAAAGAATGCTGGTTATACTCACTGTGGAACCTATTAATCCTCTGCATTGTGTAAAAAGGCTGTTTGATCCTGTCTTCTCCGATCCTCCCCTTCTTCCACAGTCCTCAATGCATCTCCTGATAGTACAGAGCCTTGGAGGCACTCTACACATGCTCACTTTGGTGTGTATTGCTACAGAGTCTTTTTTTTTTGTAGGGGGGGGGGGGGGGGGGAATGCATGCAATCAGCACAGGGCCAATAAGCAATCGCCAAATAGAGGGTAGGGGTCCTGCAGGCTCATAGGCCAGTCAGAGGAGAATGGAAACTCCTATAAGCTTTTAATATGTAAAGTTTTTTTTTTTTTTTATAACATGTCATACTTACCTCCTCTGTGTAGTTAGTTTTGCACAGAGTGGCCCCGATCCTCCTCTTCTGGGGTCCCTCAGTGGCACTCCTGGCTCCTCTTCTTCTTGAGTGCCCCATTGGAGAGCCGCTCTCCCTCAGGGGCACTCGAGAAGAGGAGCCGCCAGGAGTGTCCTGCTGCTGCATCTACTGACACAGACAGCAGGACTTGGCCCCACCCCCCACGTCACTGGATTTGATTGATGGCAGCGGGAGCCAATGGCTGCTCTATCAATCTATCCAATCAGGACCCGAGACACCAGCTGGAGATGGTGTGCTCGTCCCCGATGAGAAGACCGAGTTCAGGTAATTAAAAAGGGGGGCTGCTGCATCACAGGAGGTTTTTCACCTTAAAGCGGAAGATCACCCAAAAGTGAACCTCCGCTTTTCAGAACCCTCCCCCCCCTCCGGTGTCACATTTGGCACCTTTCAGGGGAGAGGGGGTGCAGATACCTGTATAAAAACAGGTATTTGCACCACTTCCGGGTATAGACTCCCGCAGGAGTCCCACCCCTTTGCGTCACCCCCCGTTGTGTTCTGGGAAACACACAACTCCCAGAACACAGCGGGGACCAGTGAGAACGGCGCAGCGCGACTTGCGCATGCGCAGTAGGAACCGGGCAGTGAAGCTGCAGCGCTTCACTTCCCGATTCCCTCACCGAGGATGGCAGCGGGGGAAGCCGAGAGCCGAGCGGCAGCTTGGCTTCGGCTGCCAACGTCGCGGACGACCTGGACAGGTAAGTGTCCATTTTTTAAAAGTCAGCAGCTGCAGTATTTGTAGCTGCTGGCTTTTAAAAAGAAAAAACTTCCGGTGAACCTCTGCTTTAATGCATAGAAAGGTGAAAAACCTCTCAAGGGTTTACAACCCCTTTAACCAGACACTGATAGAAGTCACAAGGTTGCTGTCCGCCTCACAGCCTGTCAAGTTTTACTCTCCAGGCCCTGGCTACTATTGGGTGGTGAGCGGAGGAAGATCACTCCGCCAGGGAAGGCAAGGAGATAAGCAGGCAGGCGGCTGGCCGGGACTTGAGCCAAGGCATAACATCATACGAGCGGAGCTGAATGGGCATGCACCCGAACCAGCACATAATCATCAGAAAGGGGCACAGATCATGGAAATAAAAAAATACACCCCCTAAGCTAGTAGGCGCGGCGGAGCGGGGGGGGGGGGGTGTAATTCATAATTATTATTTTTTTTTTTTTTTAATTCTGCACTGACTTTTTGAAATTGCCCCAGCCCCTGTTCAAATCCAATCTGGGGACAAAACCGGGGACAGACTTGGTCCGGGGACAGTGTCCTCAATCTGGGGACTGTCCCCTGAAACCGGGGATGTCTGGTCACCCTACCTTAAGTACCCTCTCCCAGAATGCACAGCGGGGGGACCACTCCCGCTGGGCGGCTTCTGGGCAAAGAATACCCAATACACCCAGCCTGCTGCATTTCCAACCTTGACCTGTGGTGACAGCGACACCTACAGTCAAGTGGAAAAAGCGCAACACAACTGGACTGGAACAGAAACCAGCAATTGAATACAATCTTTCTGAGCCAAACTACAGCTCAGATAACTTAAATTTAACATGGCGCCTACTCAATAGGAGCAGGTCGCTACACTAGTTTGAAACAAAGGTTTAGGGAATTCTTTTTTTTGTTTGGTGGCTTCCCACATACTTTTGAAAACATTTTATGACTTGACATAGCTTGGGGACTGCTGCTCTTGAATGTAGCGGTGATGTATTCCTATCCTGGCAGATCGGTCACCGTGCAGCAAATTACTCCAAGACTTTGGACAACCCAGCCAAAAATCTGTCTAGAAACAAGAACTCGGCTGGAATTCTAGCATTCAAGGGCCAGCCGCTGTCTAAGAAAGACCAGATGCCAAAAACACAGTTTTTCCATCATAAGCCCAGCAAAAACCAGATCAACTGGCAGGACCAAGTCCCTCTCGTAATGGGATGTATCCAGTAGGTTAAAGGTTCAGCCCCATGTGTCTGGACGGAAAACTACCGCTTCCAAATATTCGCCATTAGCAGCAACCACAGAATTTCCCTACGTCCGTCTGCACATTGTGAGCATTTTCCTGTTTTCGCTCATTTTTAACCACTTCCTGGTCACCAGCATATTAATTTATGGCCTCATCAACTGATCAGGAAGCATCAGCTCATCATCTGTGCCACACTGCTTCTGTGCATCAGCTTTAGAGAACAGGAAAAAGATGTCAAAGATTGGGAATTGTGAATTATGAGCCATAGCAACTCTATACTTCAAGATCACAAAAGTGATTCCAGGGCCAAGGGTTCTCAAATAAAAAAATAAAAAAAGTTTGACAGGTTTAGAGAAACCATCTAGTCATCAAATTGTGTAATATTTGCTTAACTTTTTTTTTTTACATTTGTCGGTACAGAAAAAAGAAAAAAAACACCCAAGGAGGTAAACAAGGTGACAATTGTACAGGTAAATGTATAAACACTCACAGGAGATCCACATGGCACCTGAGCACCACAAACCAAAACCACCAATTCAAATGTCTTGGTATGCTGACACCTTAAGAGTTCCCTTCACTGGAACTAAGGGGGCCAAGCCCAACCCCTGAAAAACACCCCCACACCATAATCCCCCCTCCACCAAATGATTTGGACCAGTGCACAAAGAAAGGTCCATAAAGAGATAGATGAGCGAGTTTGGGGTGGAGGAACATGACTGGCCTCCACAGAGTCCTGACCTCAACCCGATAGAACACCTTTTGGGATGAATTAGAGATGAGACAGAGCCAGGCTTTCTCCTCAAACATCAGTGCCTGATCTCACAAATGCCCTTCTGGAAGAATGCCATAAAATGTTAAAATGTTTTATTCAACTGCAAAGTGCCTTTGAATTTACTAGGAAAGTTCCAAAAAAAATTTGGCGATCGCTCAGATTTTACTTTTCACTGTCTGGAGCAGCTATAAACAGTGTAACAGGATTTCTAAGGGCCCGTTCACACCTGAGCGATTTTCTGCTTGAAGCTCTTAAAAACGCTCAACAAGCCAAATCCCATTCATTTCAATGGCCTCTGTTCACATATGAGCAGGGCTTTTTTTTCCCCCAGCGGGATTGCGGGGGAACGCAGTTCCGGAACCTCCTAGACTGACTGTATGTAATGGCAAGGGGTGCTGGGGTGTGCTGCAGGGTATTGATGCTCACTGCTGGCAGATCTATTCTAGCTAGAGGGGGGGGATCTATTTTTGCAGGGGGGTCTCTGGTTGCTGAGGAGGTCTAGTGTTGCTGGTGGGGGACCTATTTTTGCTGGGGGGTCAGTTGTTGCTGAAGGAGATCTACTGTTGGGGGAGGGGTCTATTGTTGATGGCTGCCAGAGAGTCTATTAATGCTGGCTGTGCGGAGATCTGTTGATGCTGCCGGGAGTTTATTGTTGCTGGGGGTGGTACATTTTTAGGGGGATCTATTTTACTGCTTTTCTTGATAACATTACCAAATTCCATACAAATTACTTAGCACCACAAAATGATACTTGGTTCTGTATTGTCTAAAAAGGGGTGGTACTGGGAGGTGGGTAGGGGGTGGAACCAAGGGACGGTGCTCGGAGGTGGGTAGGAGGCGGAGGGAACAAGTGACTCGGAAAAGGGGAGTTCCTGCACCTATTGTCTGAGAAAAAAAGTCCTGCATATGAGCATTCTGTCGTCTGAAGCAAACCACCTGTCACTCAAAAAAGTACACAAGCTTATTTTTGCCAGATTACAAGCGTTTTTTTTGCCCCATAGACTTCAATAGAAACGCCTGACTTGAGCATTTTGTTGAAACTTTTCTGCTCAAACAGTAGCTCTCTACCCCTAAACCCTCTCCCTCTCCTCCCCCTTGTGCTTTCTATTAGCTAAACAAAAACGCCTGAAGCTGTAAAATGCTTCTAAAACATTTGAAATACATTGCTAAAAAAAAAAAAAAAAAAAAAAAAAACACACTCTCAAATAAAAAAAAACGGCAGTAAATCGCTACGCTCAGCTGTAACCGATGCAGCCTATGGCCCCTTTCACATGTGCGCTCTGATCAGGGTCACCTATCAGTTTTTCAGGGGGACCAGATTGGACTCTCTAGTCTTCTATGGATCGGCCATCTGATCAGATCCGGTCTGCCAAAAACGGAAGGATGGTGTTCCTATTCCTCATCCGTCTGGCGGATCGGATGGAAATGAACAGGCGGTCAATTTCCATCCGATTGCCCCATAGGAGGAAAGAGGGACTGTGTCCGTGTCCTCCCTGCATAGCGGAGCAGACACGGACGCATCATCCGCCTGTTTAGTGGGGATCAGCGGAGAGATCCCCATTGAACAAGCAGATTCTGCTTCACGGAGGAAAGGCACTGAGCAAATGTCTGTTCTGTCATTAAACAAAAAAAATAAAAAAATAAAATGGGTCCTTGTTGACTTTGTTTTGCAAGGGCTAGCTCTGGAACCTGCACCTTCACAAATAAATCAGCAATAGCAGCTTCCAGATTTGTGCCTCCACAGGATCCCCAGAAAATCCCTTGTTTGGCACGTCTGTCACCCTGGGAGACATACTGAAACCTCACAAAATATTAAAAACGCTGCCAGTGGCACAACGCTGATCCGTCGCATTATAAAAATAGGATCAACCAATAAAGGAAAAGAAACGAGCTGGGACATTTTCCTCCGCCGTAACGTGTAGCCCATCTGTACACAATTGTACCTAATGCTCCCTATTACGGAACGTCAAGCAGGGATTAAAAATAAATAAATTAAAAAGCCACAAATAGCCCAATTTCCTTTCTTTTAGTCCAAACTTCAGGCTTCTCTCCAGCCAGAAGACAAATCAGAGAGAGACCCTGGGAACGGCTCCAACACATTCGAAGGTCGTATCCTGTGCCAGGAACGCGCATTTTACAAACATCTCAACGGACAGCGTCTCCCTCTCTCTCCTACTTTACGTGTTTATAAAAAGGATTCCAAAACCTTTAAAAAAAAAAAAAAAGGCAACAGCATCTCAGGGATAAAGTGACTGCTCGAGCCATTTAACCACTCCAGCTCCAGAAGGTTTACCCCCCCTTTATGATGACCAGGCCATTTTTTCGATACGACACTGCGTTACTTTGACAATTTTGTGGTTGTGTGACACTGTACCCAAATAAAATTGATGTCCCTTCCCCCCCCCCCCACAAATAGAGCTTTCTTTTGGTGGTAGTTGATCACTTCTGTGGGTTTTTTTTTTTGCGCTAAAAACAAAAAAAAACCAAGAAATGTAAAAATATATATATATATATATATATATATATATATATATATATATATATATATATATATTTTTTTTTTTTTTTAACTTTCTGCTATAATACATATGAAAAAAATAAATAAAATATATAAAATAAAAAATTCATTCATCAGTTTAGGCCAATGTATATTCTACATTTTAACAGTTTTTGAAAAAAAATAATATCGCAATAGGCGTATATTGATTGGTTTGTGCAAAATCTATCGCATCTACAAACTACGGGATAGAATTAGGGACATTTTATTGTTTTTACAGTTAATGGCAGCGATTTTTAGCAGGACTGCGACATTGCGACCAACAAATCTGACTCCCAAGTGACACTTTTTGGGGACCAGTGACATTATTATATTGATCAGTGCTGTAAAAATTTCAAGGGGTTAAGTGTGTTCCCTCAGTGTGTTCCAACTGTAGGGGGATAGGCTTACTGGAATATGATAGATAACTGTTCCCGATCACTGGGAACAGTAGATCGCTGTCATGTCATCTGGCAGAACGGGGAATCGCCTTGTATACATAGGCAGTTCCCCATTCTGCCTCTCCTCAGCACGATCGCGGGCGGACATAGATTTCGCGGGACCCGCTATCCTCCTTGCACGGACTGGCGTACAGGTACGTTGGTTCGCGTAGGAGAGCCGACCTGCCGCATTATATCTGCGTGAGCTGGTCGGCAAGTGGTTAGAAATGCGAAAAATACATTGTCTAAAAAAATATATGAACAGACAAACAAGAATTTTAGGTCACTTGTCAACTCGTCTATAGCCTGGTACACACTGACAGCTCAGGAGTCGTTGTACTTGCTAAGCAATGTTAGTACAGCGATTTCCCCTGCTGTGCTATTGTGTTCTGATGGGGGGGCGGCCCTCCGACACCCGATCGGAAGACCTTTTTCGGTCATGCCCCTTCAAGTTCAGTCAACTTCTTTTGGACCTGTTGCAGTACACATAGGACGAATGTCATCCGGTTTATATTGAACAGGCTGATGCCGTCCGTAAATCGGCCTGTGTGTACTAGGCTTATGGCCTGCTTTAGGGAACCTTAAGGGCCCTTTCACACGGGTGGATCCGGTGATGATCCGCCCCGTGAACATCCGTTTGCTCAGCGGGGATCTCTCCGTTGATCCCCGCTGAGCCGGCAGATGACAGGGCGGTCCCCGCACACTGTACAGGGACCGCCCTGTCAGATCTCCGCTCTCCTCTATGGGGGGGACCGGATGAACATGGACCGTCTGTCCGTGTTCATCCAATCCGATGACGGATGGAAAAATAGGATTTTCCTCCGTCTGCAGAAACGGACCATAGCGGGGACTGATGAGATCGGATGTCAGGAGATGTTCATCCGCAATCCCATAGGGATACATGTATGTCCCCTTTTCATCTGAAAACGGATAGATGAAAAAAACTGACATACGGTCCGCCCGTGTGAAAAGGGGCCTTAAGCCTTAGCATTGCATTACTGCACAAAATATTAATGTACATTGTGTTAAGTAGGTTGTTCACTTTGAATAAGCCACCAATGCTGCAAATTTTATTAATACAACACGGCACGTCCATCAGCATTTGCTGTACTGGTGTGTTGCAATTTGGAATTTACAGCCCTGGACAGGAGTGGCCTGTTTTACATGCATTGTGTTATCACATCATTAACATTACCATACATTAGCTCAGCGCATAGGTGTGAAGATGGCTTAAAAGTGCATGACTGGGCAAGATTAAAAAAAAAAAATATTACATCTCTGCAACACACGCAGATTTCCCATGTTTTCTGCCTTTAAAATGCTGCAAAGTTAAACAAACAAACAAACAAACACACACACTTGTTGACCTGCTAGAAATCCTACAAGGCCCCGAAAGTTCCTGTTTGAGCCGACAACGCATTGCCTCTGCTGCATTTTCAGCACTGCCCATTTCTCTTCCAAAAGGCTACAGAGCACCTCCACCCTTATGTTATTAAGATGAGGAGGAGAGGTTCTGTAGTTCAAGGGTAGAACTGGGTAGGGAGGACGATACTGCTTGATTTTCCTGCAATAGAGGCACTGGGGATGATGAAAGGCAAAGAGAGTGTTCACTTTGCAAGGGAAGTTGAACTTTGCTAAGGGAATTTTCCTCAGGACTTGGTGAATGAGGTGACTCCTCATCCAATTGAATGCAAGCAAAAATTCTGTTTTTTATTTTCCTTGCACATGATTGGGTAGCCTTTCCAAAAGTTATAATTCACAACCCCTTTGCCTTTAGTAAATCAAACACGATCTTGTCAGCTCAGTAGCGTTAACAGGAGCGGAGTGCATTTCTGGGAGATATTTCAGGCATTATTAAAAAAAAGGGTCAAATGTGCATGTATTGCATTTTTTTTAAATTTGACTTTGGGTTATTTTTCTGGGGGACAGCGGTGACATTTTGCAGTTTCTGACAGTGGTATGCAGACACCAGATAATGTCTACTAAGGGCACATACCGTATATATACACTCGAGTACAAGCCGAGTTTTCCAGCACATTTTTTTGTGCTGAAAATGCTGAGTCTGTGTCCATCTTCAACTTTGTGCGCCTGTTCCTGGCCAGCCGTAGGTCCCCTGGACCCCAAGCTTGGCACACATGGAGCTTCACTCATCCTCTAAAAGTGTTCAAAGCTTGTTGTTCAAGGAACCTACGGCCGGGGAGCACCGATTTTTTCAAACCGGGCACCCCTCCCATAGACTCCCATGTTAAACAGTAATTTTTCCGGTGATTTTGGGGACCCGGTACCGGCTTGGCACACCTGTAGCCTCACTCTTCATCTACAAGTGTGCAAAGTTTTTTGTCTGGGGGGACCTATGGCCGGGGAGCACCGATTTTTCAAAGCCGGGCACCCCTTCCATAGACTCCCATGTTAAACGTCAGTCTAGTCACACAGCGCTGGAGATCAGGTAGGGAGATTGGACACAGTGAGGCACGGACACAGTGAGGCACGGACACAGTGAGGCACGGACACAGTGAGGCACGGACACAGTGAGGCACGGACACAGTGAGGCACGGACACAGTGAGGCACGGACACAGTGAGGCATGTACATGGACACAGTGAGGCAAAGTGAGGCACAGTGAGGCATGCAGATGGACACCCTAGGGCTTATACTCGAGTCAATACGTTTTCCCAATTTTATGTGGTAAAATTAGGTGCCTCGGCTTACCGTATATTCGGGTCGGCTTATACTCGCGTATATACGGTAAGTCATAAGTTCAGTTTGCGGTACAAAGTCTGCATCATTTCTTGAACAATGCCTCTGTATTCCTTTGCAGATTAATCCTTTCATCCAGTCTCTCTCAGACAGTATACAATGCAATACGCATCACTAGGCCCCTCCCCCACCCACTAGGTTACACGCATAATTGCCCACAACACATTGCTAATAAGATGAGACTTCGGCAACACCCTTTCCAGCACCGAAATAAGCTCATCCGCTTTATTGAGATCGTCTACTTCCACACTTTGACATCTGAGCAACACCGGTTACATAACATTTAGCTAGAATAAGAATTGCCTTGTTAACACAAAAGAGCATGACCATTCATGGAAGCACTTATTTTTAGTATATTCACTTAACAATTGTCAACACTAAAAACATCTTATTCATAAAAATGCTGGAAAAGCCAGGCTTTAAAAAAACAAAACAAAACAGGTCCAAAATAGTAAAAATTTATATTTTTAGGTACATTTTCTTGTCTTGATTGCGTAGGATTTGTTAGTTACTCTAGCATTTCATATTCCTGATGTGACAGCTGTGCCATGTGCTTGCATGAAAAAGTATCCTGTTCTTTTTATATTGCTTCCTTTGTGTGAAATCCCTGGTGTTCCTGCCAATCCCTCTGATTTCCTATTAAAAGCTGACCCCAAACTCGCTCATCCATGTCTTTATGGACCTTGCTTGGACCGCAGTCATGTTGGAACAGAAAGGGGCCATCCCCAAACTGTTCCCACAAAGTTGGGAGCATGAAATTCTCCAAAATGTCTTGGTATGCCAATGCCTTAAGGAGTTGCCTTCATTGGAACCAAGGGGCGAAGCTCAACCCCTGAAAAAACAACCCCACACCATAACCCCCCCGCCCCCTCCACCAAATGATTTGGACCAGAGCACAAAGCAAGGTCCATAAAGACATGGATGAGCGAGTTTGGGGTGGGGGAACTTGACTGACCTCAACCCAATAGAACACCTTTGGGATGAATTAGAGCAGAGATTGTGAGCCAGGACTTCTCGTCCAACATCAGTGCCTGACCTCACAAGAGCGCTTCTGGAAGAATGGTCAAACATTCCCGTAGGCACTCCTAAACCTTGTGGACAGCCTTCCCAGAGGAGTTGAAGCTGTTATAGCTGCAAAGGGTGGACCAACTCAATACTGAACCCTACCGACTAAGACTGGGATGCCATTAAAGTTAAAGTTAATGTGTGTGTGAGTGTGTGTGTGTGTATAAAGGCAAGCGGCCCAATATGGGGTGTGTGTGCATATTATATATATATATATATATATATATATATATATATATATATTTTTTTTTTTTTTTTTTCTTCTCTTCTGTAAAAGCTTAAGCTACAACTGGGCATTTAAAGTGGTGTTCCAACTACAATGATCAATTTTTATAAGTAATAGCTTTCATGAGGCAATCGTATAGTAAATCTATGTTGACTTACTGTTTAAAAATCCACTGCCGATCACCCGAGTTTTTGTAGAAAGTCACTTAGAAAAAATCTTTTCCGACGTTCTCATTTTACTTGTGGGCATGTGAAGCCCACAAGCATTAACTTCCTGGATACTGTTCGATCTGTGAACAGCAAGCACCGCCCGTCCCGCCCCATTCTCGCACATGCGCATTGTAACCGCAGCACCGTCAACCTCTCGGGTTGCCATCACAACGGGCGGCATCCTGTTTGGAAGTCCCGCAATTCTAGCCCTAGGGGGAAGCGCACTGCATCCTGGGAAATGATGACACATTTCCCAGGAGCAGTAGCGCCAAAAAGGAAATGACGACACAAACCGAGGTGATGAAGTCAGATTTCGTGGGACCACATAACAGCTATTTCCAGGTGAGTAAAAAAAAAAAAAATTTTAAAAAAATCCCAATTCTTTTTTTTTTTTTTGTATTATATGCACATTAATGCCATATTATGTTTTTGATGGAAACTCCACTTTAATAAAACAAAAAATAGGATTATTAGGAGGCTGAGGTTACAGAAAGGCTTCCTCAAAACAAGCCAATGCTAAAGGACGATGCATAATGTACTATTCCCACTATAGAGAGAGAGCAGAATTATCTGTTCCTGTTTTGTTAAAGATCAATCCATTTCCTAAGTTTGTTTGCGGCCCCGCTGTTCTCCTGTCTTTGAACTTGGAACGAAGAAGGTGAATACACACACAGCTGGAGTGTGACAAAAAAAAAAAAAATGAAAAGCCAAACGTCCTTCACTATAGGAATGTATTTACATCAAGATTATCTACCATTAGGAAACAAAATGTTCTAGACAAGAGAGAGTACAGGACAGGAGAAGTGTATTCTATAGACAAGACCCAACATGTCACCGAGCAGCAAAGCCACAGAAATTGTGTACTAGACAGACTGCTCTCCTTTCTTTTGCCCCAGCCATTTTTCCACCAATGTTTTGTGAAACCCTAGGGTGAGCCGTAGCCTATTTACCCCCATCTGATGGTGCCTGCATAATTCCATGACCAATGACACTTGGCAGAGCCAGCAGCATGACACAAATTATAATTTTAGGTGTCTAACGGTGGCATTCTGTCTCACCCCATTGTTTTATCAGGGATTTCCCAAAAGCTTAAAATTATCTCAAGAGCTCCTCTAGGGCAGGGATCTCCAAACTTTCTAAACAAAGGGCTAGTTTGCCGACCTTCCAGCTTTAGGGGGTAGCCAGTAGGGTGACCACATGTCCCGGATCGCCCGGGACAGTGCCGCATTTTGCAGGTCTGTCCCGGGCACATTCATTCCAGGACAATACAGTGTCCCGGAATTAAACTGACACAGTCTCCTCCCAGGGCCAATCTGATGCCCCCAAAAAAGGCAGCCACATCACCGCTTTACTCACTGACTGGGAAAGCATAGGGGAGCACAATCCCGCCCCCTGCTTGTGATTGGAGACGTCATAAATCCTGCCTCGTGTCCAATCACTGTGCTGTGATTCGTTACAGCACAAGCTGATTTTTGGTAAGGGAGGGTGCCCTTGAATGGGAGTTTGGAAATGTGGTCACCCTAGTAGCCAGTTGGGAGTAAAAAATGCCCCGGTGTCAGTGATTTTTTTTTACAAAGAGCCTGTAGCCAGTAGAAGGAGGAATAGTGCCCCACCATTGGTATTAGTGGGAGGAATAGTGCCCCATCACTGGTGTCATTGGAAGAAAAAAAATGCCCCATTTCTGGTATCAGTGAGAGGAATGGTTCCCCCATGTTGGTGTCAGTGGAAGGAAGTGTGTCTCCATGTTGGCGTCAATAGCAGGAATAGAGCCCCAAGTGATGGATACAGGCAAGCAAAGGGCCGCATTTGGCCCACAGACCACAGTTTGGAAACCACCGCTCTAGGGTAAAAAGGTTAAGAAAGGCCGCCCTAGATATTAAAGGGGGAGAAGCTGATGCAAAAGAATTATTTTTTGGCTTAATCAGGGATCAATTAAAACTGTAAGAAAGGACAGTAGTCTTAATTGATTACTGTGACCATCTTAGACTGCAGCTGTTATTTTTTTGTCAGCCGAGTAAGGAAGACAGTCAGATAACCAACACGTTCCTATCCTTCAAATTTTAACATGTCAGCTCCAATACTACTGTAGCGATACCCTCAGCTGAAGGGGGCTGCTTGTTTGTTTGGGCCCCTGTAATGCACCGCTACCAACCCATGACAATCGGCTCTGACTTCTCTTGTGACACAGTTAGAAAGAGGGAAAATAGTGGTATAACTGTACTAGCTCTATCTATCTATATTTATATTACACAGTACAACAGTACAACCCCCTTTGTATACCAGCACAATAATGGACTCTCACAACCAATTACTTAACTTTAACGGTTTACTGTAAGCAACAATATAAGAGTAATTTGAGTTCAATATCTCATGCAGATCCCTGCAATAAAGGTGTACACATTATATGCATATGACATTCAGTTAGGCAATAAAAATGGTATTAACCCCGCTGCAGCTATCCTCCCTCGTGAGCAAAGAAATGGCGCCCAGCAATGTCCTAACTACCCAGTCAGGCCTGACTATAACTGTGGGTATAGTTCAGTGAGGAATCTTCGCTAGCAACTGTTGGTGGTGCACATAGAGAAACAAATTGTAATGCAATAAGGGGGTTTGTGAATAACCGCTGACTTGGCAAACTGGAGAGACTGGCAAACTCAGTTCAGGACAACAGTCTCTCCAAAGTATAACTATGTTCAATAGAAGGCCTAGGTAAAGTTATTGATTTAAGGTTCCGAGCAGGCGCTCTCTCACCCTAACCGGACCGACCCCTGTCCGGTTCCTCCGCTACTTTGAGTGGCGTCACCGAGTCATTGGTCCTTCAGACGATGATGGCACCTCAGGTGGATCGGAACAGCAGCTCTCTGGAACAGGAACGTGAGACCCAGGCTTCAGGCCTAGCCCGCGCAGCAGGTGAGTGCAGGAGATCCTCTTGCAAGGAGGACGGCGTTCCAAGAGAAAGACACGAGCCCCGCCCTTCTCTTTTAAAGTCCACCCCTGCAGTCCTTGCGCAGGGAATGGCACCCTGGGTGCCGCAAAGCATCCTGGGAAATGTAGTCCTGCGGGTAAAACGACACCCCGCTACACTACTATCACCCAATTAAATGAGCTACTCTTCAGATGACCAAAAATTATCTGGCATTTGATCAAACTTAAAAAAAAAAAAAAATGGGGAGTACCTGAACTTTAATTCTAAGAGATCTCCTCTAGGACAACGATCTCCAAAGTGCAGCTCGGAGGCCAGATGCATCCCCTTTGATTGCCTTTATCCGGCCCTTGGGCCACTATTCCTCCCATCAATACGAGACACTATTCTGCCACCTGACACCAACAATGAGGCACTATTGCTCCCAATGATACCAACGATGGGGAACTTTTCCTCCCCTTAATACCAAAATGTGGTGAGGTTTACTCCCACCGACGATGGGAAAATTTCCACTCCCACTGACCACAGTCTGGCCACTTTAAAATCTGAAGGAGAATAAAATGGCCTTTTGTTTAGAAAGTATGGAGACCCCTGTTCTAGAACAACACTTTGCGAAGTGTTGACCTCCCATGTCCCTCACTGCACTCTGTGGCTCCTCCCATTGACTCCTGTGTCAGTACTGTATTTCCAGGAGATACTTCAAGCAGAAATTTCTCTGTATCAAACGTTGAACACTGCAATGTTTCAACTACACAGGAGACAGCAGAAATCACAAATTACAGTTTTAAAAAGGGACACTAAGGCCCGGTTCACACAGGGGCGGCACGACTTCGGGGGCGACCTCGGTGGCGCGATCTCAATACAACTTGAGACGCCCGCCGAGGCGATTTGCATAATGACTTCTGTATAGAAGTCAATGCAAGTCTCCCTGCGTCGCCCCCAAAAGTAGTACAGGAACCTTTTTCTAAGTCGGAGCGACTCAGGTCCCTCCTATTAGAACGGTTCCATAGCACAGACCGGGACGCGATTCCTCAGGCGACCGAGTCGCCTGAGGAGTCGCCCCTATGTGAACCGGTCCTAAAAGGTTCCCGTTTAAAAAAATAAAATAACAAACATGTCATACTTAGCTCCACTGTGCAGCTCGTTTTGCATACAGTGCCCCCGATCCTGGTCTTCTGGGGTCCCTCGGCGGCTGTCTCGGCTCCTCCCCGCAAGGACTCTACACCTTCGTGCAAGCTCGCATGGTGCGGAGTTATTGCGGGCGCGCTCCCGTGATACAGCGGCGGCCATAGCCGCCGACTGTATCACTCGGCCCCGGCACGCCGCGTCATTGGATGTGATTGACAGCTGCGCTGCTTTCAATCCATCAACTGTAGTCAATCAGCGGCCAGGCTCAGGAAAGAGGAGGACGACGGGGGCAAGCGCGGGACTTTTGAAGGGTCAGGTAAGTAAAAACGGGGGCTCGGTATTGTCGGATGTTTTTTCACCTTCATGCATGTGATGCATTAAGGTGAAAAACACATTTACCATTTTACCATTTAAGTATTCCAACAACAATGAGTTGCTTTATCGACGAGCTAAAAACAGTCAAATGTTTAGTCAAAACTGGGAAATAAATTGAGAGCTTCAATTTTCTTTTTCAGCAAAACACTTTTGCTGAAAGCGATCAGATTATTCTGCCACATTCAAATTTGGCAACTTAAATCTACTTGCGGTTGAATGAAACCAAAATGGTTTTGGATTGCTTTGCAATTTCAACATAAAACTTAAATTGAAAGTTCACTAGCTCCATCAAATTGCCAGATGTGTAGCCAGATTTAAGGGGTCCATAAAAGCAACGTATTTTTGTTTGTATGCAAACCATGTTTTGGTAGGCCATAGGACCATCACTAGGGGACATCTCAAACGGTTTGGAAAATCTTTTGATGACATTATTACCCTCATTTGCAGTGTGTCCATGTTCCTTGCTCTACAGTATTTTATTTTTAATTTACAGGAGCAACATGGACAATTGTTAACAGAAGTGTAGTCCTCAGCCAAGCTGCAGCTGTTACTGCCATGTTAACTGCTGAGTGGAGTGTCATCTACACCGAGGTCACAGGCTGCATCAAGAGCCCAGCAGAAGAGAGAAAAAATAAAAATAAAAAAAAAATAAACTTTCCCCAGCTCCAACCAAGACTTTGTTTTTTATTTTATTTTTCATATAGTTACATAGTAGGTGAGGTTGAAAAAAGACAAGTCCAACCTATGTGTGTGATTATATGTCAGTATTACCTTGTATATCCCTGTATGTTGCGGTCGTTCAGGTGCTTAGCTAATAGTTTCTTGAAACCATTGATGCCCCCCGCTGTGACCACCACCTGTGGAAAGAAATTCCACATCCTTGCCACTCTTACAGTAAAGAACCCTCTACGTAGTTTAAGGTAAACCTCTTTTCTTCTAATTTTAATGAGTGGCCACGTGTCTTGTTAAACTCCCTTCCGCAAAAAAAAAAAAATTCCCTATTGTGGGGTCTCACCAGTACGGTATTTGTAAATGGAAATCATATCGCCTCTCAAGCATCTCTTCTCCAGAGAGAATAAGTTCAGTGCTCGCAACCTTTCCTCATAACCAACATCCTCCAGACCCTTTATTAGCTTTTTTGCTCTTTTTTGTACTCTCTCCATTTCCAGTACATTCTTCCTGAGGACTGGTGCCCAGAACTGGATGGACAGCATACCCCAGGAGGCCCAGGTGCGGCCGGACCAGAGTCTTGTAGATTGGGAGAATTATCGTTTTATCTCTGGATTTAATCCCCTTTTTAATGCATGCCAATATTCTGTTTGCTTTGTTAGGCTCAGCAATGGCATGCAATGCCAAGCTGCTGCTATCATCTACTAGGACCCCCAGGTCCTTTTCCATCCTAGATTCCCCCAGGAGGTTCTCCCCCCAGTGTATAGATTGCATTCGTATTTTTGCCACCCAAATGCATTATTTTACATTTGTCTACATTGAACCTCATTTGCCATGTAGTTGCCCACCCCATTAATTTGTTCAGATCTTTTTGCAAAGTTTCCACATCCTGAGAAGTAATTGCCCTGCTTAGCTTATCATCGTCCACAAATACAGAGATTGCACTGCTTACCACATCCATCCTTACCCCAGTTTCAATCTTTTTATTAGAAAAAAATATATACAATAATGAAAAACTGTATGGAAAGAAATAAGTAAGTATCTCTCAGGTTATCATTCAGATATGACATAAATGGCATTTACCATTGCTGAGAAGAGTCATTTGGAATCGCCAAGCAGCTAGAGATGCCACCTCTACCACTGACAATAATAGTTAAATCCTATGCCAAGTTTTTTCAGCAGCACAAATTCAGAAAAAGGAGACCTAAAATCTCTCCTAACAGCAGTGACGGGTGTACCGCCATTGGAAGGCAATTGCTGTTCGTCATGAGAGCTGTAGGAAGCCAGCGGGTGATTAAACTCACCGACCTCCACCGAGAAATGTAATAAGATTTTTAAGTGAACTGACCCTTTAAGTGATTAAGATATTAAAAACACACACCTCAATCAGTGTCCACTTAATTACTTCCAGCAGGCGCAAACAGAAAAACAGAAGAAGACAATGTGATGGTCACCCTGTTTTCATTATTTGTACTCAGGCAAGTCAAAGCTCATATTTCCTCCTAAATCACTTCTGTGAATCTTTCCTTCAGGCAAAGTCTGAGAAAGAAATCCTAAGACTAGAACCAGATGACCCTTCCAGACAGGTTTGACTAGACCCTTGACAAAAACTCCACTAAAACTTCTTCCATTTCTACTGTGTTGTAAACAAGAGGACATGTACAATAAGGTGACCAGATTTTTAAAATGAAATCCGGGGACATATTGTTTTTTTACTAGTAATGGCGGAACTCAGCGACTCTCTGCCCATCACCGCCGCCGCCTGCCTCACAGCCTGTCAAGTCTTACTCTCCGGCCCCGGCTACTACTGGGTGGGGTGCGGAGGAAGATCACTCCACCAGGGAAGGCAAAGAGATAAGCAGGCAGGCGGCTGGCCGGGACTTGAGCCAAAGCAGAACATGCGAGCGGAGCCGAATGGGCATGCACCCGAAACTGAAGAAATATTCTCTCCGCTCCGAGCAGCACATGATCATCATACCTCCCAACTGTCCCTGAATTTGAGGGACTGTCCCTGATTTGGATCAATGTCCCTCTTTCCTCCTCATTTGTCTCTCATGTTGGTCTGATCTATATAGTTGTATATAAAATGCACTTTTTATCTTTCAAAAAGTGTTTCGCAGTGATAAACCTTTCATCTGATTTCTAAAATTGCTGCATTTGAAAATTCCAAAATCCACTATAAAGAAATGGTAGTGACAAAAAAACAAAACAAAAAAAAACACCACTTGTGGGTTTACCCAATCTTGTTTTTCGTACAATTCTCCTTTAAAGGGGCGTGGTAAGGGGTGTGTCCTATGCCTGCATACTTTTGCTGATAGGTGTCCCTCATTACCATCTCAAAAATTTAGAAGGTGTGTGATCATCAGAAAGTGGCACAGATAATGGAAAAAAAAGTCTTTGCTTCCATTGTATTTGTGCAAGAAACCAATTTAACGCATTGTCTATCTGCTCGTATACAATCTGTACAGTACCCTACACGGTACTATAGTCTATCACAGAGATCTGCAACAGCTGGAGGTCCGCTAATTGCATAACTACAAGTCCCATGAGGCATAGCAAGACTGACAGCCACAAGCATGACACCCAGAGGCAGAGGCATGATGGGACTTGTAGTTTACTATCAGATACTAATCAGGCAAAACTGGATTAATTATTCTTATTCCTCTAAAGCCCCGTACACACGGTCAGACTTTTGGCCAACAAACTTCATTTTGAGCAAGTTGGACCAACAATCTGACCGTGTGTACGCTCCATCGGACAAACTTTTTTGGGGTTTTTTTGTGTTTTCATCGGACAAAAGTTGGGTCTGCAAACGGACAAACTTTTGCCCAACAAAAGTCCGATGGAGCAAAGTCCGACCGTGTGTACAGAAAACCATCTGACTTTTGTCCGATGGACAAAACTAATGTTAAAATCAACCAACAATAGCAGAAGTTGACCAAAGGGTGGCGGTAAAGAGCAGAAAAGAGCTGAAAAGCCACGTGATGTTGCAAAAAGTTTTGGGAAAGTTTGCAGAAAAGTCAGAGCGTGTGTATGCTATGGGTGTTCCCGACCAACTCCGTTCGGACAAAAAAACCACGGAAAAGTCTGATAGAAGTCCGACCGTGTGTACGAGGCTTAAGGCTCCATGTACACGGGACGTTTTTACAACTGCTCCTAAATGATTAAACTTGATAGATAGTAACCCACATTTAAAAAAACGTCCGTTTTGCCGCGTTTAAAAAAAAAAAAAAAATTCTACATACATACGTAGCACACGGACCTTTTTCTGCCTTTGGCTCGCTTGCAGGTCAAGGCACACCGCGCTATATGCCCGTATCCTCTGTCACAGAGGTCGAGCGGTGTTAACAGATATCTGGGTCCTGCAGCTGGGTTCTCATCTCCTAGTTTGTAGGGACAAGTCTCTATTTTTCCCCAAGTAACTCCAATGTCCACACCACCTTAAACTCCAACGTTGAGTTTATTTTTATAAGCAATGTTCAATAGACATTAAAGATGGATGAGAGAAAGGACAGCAAGGTGTGGGGAGATAGGTCCTGGCACAATCAATATTATAGTCGCCACTCGATCCCGAGTGGGTTTAGCTCACCCGGATAGTCCCCTGTAAGAGCGGATCCTAGCAGCCGGAGTGATGCTCGAACGTTTGAGTTTTCCCAGAGATACGATCGGGAGATCCTCTGCCACAGAATCCTTAAGTCACAAACCTCTCACAGTGGCGTATCCAGGGTATGGCAGACAGGGCACGTGCCATGGGCGCTACATGAAGGGGGCGCTGGTGAGTAGCTGGCAGTTTACACACTGCTCAGATGACCCCCAGCATTACACAGTCGGTGCTCTCCTCATCTCCCGGGAAGGTCTGGTAAAGTGTTTAGTGTGTGGGTCAGGTGACTCCCCCCCTCCGACACATCCCGATGTTTTCCCTGCAGGGTGGGCGCTCACTCTCCGCTCTGCGGCCGTGCAGTGTATACGGCTGGGCGGCGGGAGGAAGTTGCTGCATGTGGGAGGAAGAGCGGAGTTATTGCACAGCTGTGCCCCCTCCCCCCCCAAATTAAAACGATTGTCACAGCAATAGAGCGATTCCCTGTGTGTGTCTCCCTCCCCCCTCCTGTAAGCTCTCAGCTGCTGGAGGGATAGAAACACAGAGAATCGCTCTGTAATTGCCATGCTGATCATCCGATCCTCAGTGTCGGGGGCTCCTGCTTGTCAGAATGACAGAAGGCAGAGCCACTGCCAGCTCCAGCAGAACATCTCCAGCCTGTACTGTGTGGTGAAAAGGGTTCACAGCACAGCAGTAAGATTCAGGGGGCTGCATGATGATAATTCCAGTGTCCCGACCATCACAGGGAGGAGGGGATATTTGCATTTCATCTCACTGTTAGCCAATCATACTTTGCCCATGTTGCAGCCCCTCCCTCTTCCCCTCCCACCCGCCACATTTTGACTTCAGTTCCAGGAAGAAGAAGAAGCCAGAATCAGTCCTCAGCTTCTACCCATGTGAGTTTTTTTTCTTTCTTTGTTTACTTCAGAGAGCCTGGGGGAGAAGGAGGTTCTGCAGCAGCAGCAGGGACACTGGGACAGTCATGAATTCATTTAGACTTTTAGAGCAGCAGGTGACAGAGGAAGAGAGGAACAGGAGCTTATCTATTCATGTTGTCATGTATTTACTCTGGCACTATACCCCCTAACCTGGCACTACTGTATATCACCTAAGCTGGCACTTTGTGTTGGTCTATCACATAAAATACATTCACAATTTTGGTTGTAACATGACAAAATGTGGAAAATTTCAAGGGGTATTTATACTTTTTCAAGGGTGTGTGTGTGTGTGTGTGTGTGTGTGTGTGTGTGTGTGTGTGTGTGTGTGTGATATATATATATATATCACACACACACATTTTTATAATTGTGGCCCCCCCTAGTTTTGTTCCTGTGCCCTTCCTAAATATGAAAGCTAGAGACACCACTGTTGCACAGAAGACGGAGTGACAGCGCAGTGGCAGGAGACTCATGGGCCACTTGTGCAGTGATTGGTGGCACAGCGCTGTCCCGGAGTGAGTGATCGGCGGGGACGGATGGTGCTGATCGTACCGTTGCTCGGGTATCATGCAGAAGAGTGTGGGCTGTAACAAGGGTCACGCTCTGTACCTGGCTCTCCTTGCCTGCAAGGAGGGCACCAAGAGGGGGCAACTCAGCAATAAGGCGGCCAAGACCAACAGGTGGCATGACAAATGGTTCTCCCTCTTCCAGAATGTCCTCTTCTGCTTCAAGGGAGAGCAGAGTGCCCGACCCTCCGGACTTACATGCTGGAGGGTGCCAGCTGCGAGAGGATCCCCCCACCCATAGTGGGCAGCAGGGGCAAGGAGAGCATGGAGAAGCAGGTACCCCACCAATGTCTACCCCATTATATATGTATATACTGGGCTCCACTCCTGCCCAGGACGCTAGCTACATGGAGTTAGCATGTTCTCCCAGTGGGGTTCCTCTTCCACTCCAAACACATGCAGGTAGGTGAATTGTAACCTGTGTACAGACTGGCAGTGTACATGGCTGATCACATTCTACACTGACCCTTCAATCATAGAGGACCCTACACATATCTATGTATACTTCCATTCAGTCCTGTCCAGCTCTTGGCAGATTTTGTGCCAGCGCTCATCTTGGATCATTTTTCAGACACGGGGGGTGGCATGCAGAATGTGATCGCCCATGTACATTGCCACTTCATACAGACAGGGGACCATCACCTGCCAACATGGCTTTGGAGTGTGCCCACACCAAGAGAACATGCAAACTACATGCAGATAGCTTCCTGGCCCAGATTCAAACCAAGTGAGGCAAGTCCCAACAACTAACTTACTGTTCTCCCTCTATACCTGTATATACTGACAGTATTATCTGAAAGATGGGTTTCAAATGTTTTGACAGGGGCGCAGTTTCAGTGCTTGCCATAGGCGCAATTTTCACTAGATACGCCTCTGACCTCTCAGCACATGCAACACAAGGACAGGTGCCGGCGACAGCACGTTGCAAGGCCTGTAGTGGATCTTTGAATTCCTCCAGAAGGTTACCAGGCCTCTCCTTCACCGTGAACTCTCACCGGTCCCTCAGAAAGGTCCTCCCTCGGCCTCCTCTTCTTAGAGCGGGTTCCTCCACTAGGGCACCCTGGGATTCCTCTTTTGGGGATGGGCCCCAGCTAAAAAGGTGCTGGGCCCAATAGTAAAGTTGCAGCCCCAGGCTAAAGGTGCCTGAGACTGATACACATGCACACCCCTGGCCTGGAGGGCCGGGTGACACGGACTGGACCCCAAAAGATGGCGTCTGCCCCTTATGTATCCCATCCCAGCATGCACAGCAGGTTAACCACGCCCACCGCACCACTGCCGAGAGAGGACACCTTCAGGCATAGCAATGCCACCCACGGTTCAACCCTGACCTGATATGGCAAGGCCACCTACAGGCCTCAGGGAACTGTGCGTCAGGCTGCATTACATAGGTAGAAGCTAGTCAATCAAAAAATGGTCTGAGCCTGACACACACTTTTTTTTTTAAAATGGCCAAAAACAAAAAAACGCCTATAAATGAAATGCTGCTAAATGCGGGGTACCGCGTTTAGTCGTGCTTGGCGTCTGAAACGTGAAAATCTTCTGCGTCTGAACCCATTTTTTTGCTTTCAAAGAAACGCTGTTAAACGCAACTGCCTAAAAATGGCAATAAACGAGACTGTGTACATGGACACATAGGATAACATTGAATGTGTTCTGGGGCAGTTGAAAAAAGTGTCCAACTGCCTCTGAACGCGCGTTTAACAGCGTCCCGTGTACATGGGGCCTAAAACTCATGATTCATATTCCAAAACAGACAATATCTTTATAGACCATTATCATCTCCCTTGGGTAAAGTCAGCCAAAATTGGGACTAGTACTGTTTCAGACCATGCTCCTGTGTCAATAAGATTGAAATTTCCTGGCCAGGAAGAATATAGGAATATAGAAAGAATAACAGCTTGCAACATTTTCTAAAGACATATTCATGCATTTATTGGCACCACGTCAGAAAAAAACTCCAATGTACACAAAAGACTGCAACACGCTTGTGCTTGTAAAAACAAAACTGTGCTCAGACAAAAAGGTTCAAAAGGATGCTTTATTGGGATACTGGCACCAGAAGATGTCTGGGCATAGTTCTCAGACTGTCTAAGGTGCCAATGTAAAGTTTAATCACAGACATGCCACCCTCCACATACTCATGTGAAGGACTAGTCACATTTATTATTACAGAGCTTTACATCTGATCAATAATACAGGCTGCTTGGGCCCCATTCACACCTTAGCGTTTATTAGCTTAAAGCTCCAAAATTGCTGGAGTTTTTTTTTGTAGTTCAAATTGGGCAGATTTGAGCATTTTTGGCAGATTTTTAAACCCATGTAAATGAATGGAAATACGCGATTTGCACGTTTTTGCGCGATTTTCTGCTAAAATGAAAAAAAAAAAAAAAAAAAAATGTAACCAAAATTATTATTATTATTATATGAATAAAAAGGTAAAATAAATACACCTAAAAGTCAAATATTATATATACACACGCAATAATTAACCCATAACCACCCCCCCCCAAAAAAAAAAGTTTTTTTTAATAAAAACACAAAAATAAATTATATATATATATATATATATATATATATATATATATATATATATATATATATATATATATATATATATATATATATATATATATATATTTTATACACACACATATACACACACACACACACACACACACACACACACACACATACATACATATACACACACACACTACTTTACGTAGAGCGGATCTCCACCCTAAAGTGGAACTTCCGCTCATCTGATTCCTCCGGTGCCACAATTGGCACCTTTCAGGGAGGAGGGGGGTGCAGATACCTGTCTAAAGACAGGTATTTGCACCCACTTCCAGAAATACACACTGCGGGTAGACTGCGGGCAGTGCGTTACTTCCCGATCCCCCCCCCCCCCGTTGTGTTCTGGGAAACACACGGCTCCCAGAACACAGTGGGGACCAGTGAAAGACGCGCAACGCTTCACTTCCCGATTCCCTCACCCACGATGGCGGTGGGGGCAGCCGAGAGACGAGCCATTACTCGTCTTCTGCTGCCGACGTCGCTGGACTCCAGGACAGGTAAGTGTCCATTTATTAAAAGTCAGCAGCTGCAGTATTTGTAGCTGCTGGCTTTTAATATTTTTTTTTTTACGCCGGAGCTCCACTTTAATACATTCTATGCATTAAGAAAACAAGCATTCTGTGTGCAGCAGCCCCCCTATCCATCTCTCGCCTTCTGAATGGCTGAGACACAGCAGCAGCGCCATTGGCTCCCGCTGCTGTCAAAGACAGTTAGCCAATCAGTAGAGAGAGGCGGCGGGTCCAAACCACAGCTCCGTATCTGAATGGACAAAGGGAGCTGCAGCTCGGGTGCCCCCATAGCAAGCTGCTTGCTGTGGGGGCACTTGACAGGAGGGAGGGGCCAGGAGCAGCGAAGAGTGACCCGAGAAGAGGAGTACTAGTAGTAGCAGCAGCATAACAAAAATTGTCGTCAGAGTCTTCGAGTCCTCGAGTGTGACAGTGATAACCCTAATGCACCAAGGCCTGAGGTGTGCCTTGGCCTAGCTGGTCAGTATGCCTGAAAAGTGGGCAAAAAGAGACAACTGTAGGTGAAGAAGGGAAGGTAACGAACAGAGAAGTAGCACGCACCCGGACGGCAACAGTATCTGAACCCGGTCCCGTGCAAGAATGGAATAAGCCTGATGCCCGGCACAATCCAAACATGAGAATGACCTGCTAGCAAATGAGAGGATACGTGGGGGAAAGGAAGCGAAGGCTGGCCCGAGGAGCCTCTGCAACCGATGGGCGAGTAGATCGTAATACTCCAACCGGACATCAAAGATGTGCCTCCGGCCTACCCATACTAGGTATGGGGAAGAGAGGGAGAGGGCAAAAATTGACAACTGGCAGGAGTTGTAGGACTGGATACCTGGAGGATGGGTTGCCGGAGTAGGCAGAAAAGGCCAAGCGCTACGGCAATGAGCATAGTCAAGCATGGGAGAAACATGCCAGACACAGAACACTGGTCCCACCTGACTCAATCGGATCGTGCCACCGCCTGTGACCTGACAAGCGACTGAATCCTGAACCTAGAAAGGAAGGTCAGACTCCATCCCGGGCAAGAAGTCTCATGGCATGATGCAGACATGCCTGGACAAAAGATCAGAGCCGCTAGCGGAACCCCAAACCCACCCCTGTGGCCGACAAGGGGCCGTGGCTCAGCACACACCCCGAGAAAGACTGTGAAACCCTAGGTGGTGACCAGGGCCTCAGCAACAGAACGACGATTTTAGTAAAATGAAGACTGCTTCCTACCCAAGGGTGAACCCAGTGATGAATGACATCCGCACCAATCAACTAGCCCTGGCAACGGGCAGGACTGATGGAAGCGAGTGCAAGCAATGTTTGATGAAGGCGAAGATGCCAGCGCAGCCCAACCTGAGAACACAAACCAGAGAAATGACAGACAACCAGACATGAGAACAACAACGAGCCTACCTAAGAAGAGAACATGCAGAAGTGACAAGACCACCGCGCGTACATGAACCTGATGACGGATGACCCCCCCCACCTTGTGTGAGTGGCGAGTGAGCCCGAGTAACCTGTAGCGCAGAGACAGGCAATTAACTGAACACTCAGGGCTGGTGTACCCACGGACCGTGGTGGGTGATCGTATAGGTGTAAGAATGAACGTGCATCGTATGACGTATGGTATACGGGCGAGAAGATTGTGGTCAACAATCATTAAAAACGAAACCTCAGCCCGTATGGATCTGTAGACGTGACAGATCCGGAAATGTGTGCCCTAACTAACCCAGGTACAAACATGGACGAAGACAACATGATACATAGAAACCAACAAAGAAGAGAACAGCTACCGGAGTATGCCGTGACTGGACCACAACACCCCTCTGGAACGCTAAGACTGAAACGTTGCAACGGAAATGCTGAGACTGAATGCTGAGGCGAAAATGCTACGACAGAAATCTAGGGGCAGAAATGCAAGGACAGAAATGCTGAAACGGAAACGTTTGAGGCAGAAATGTGAAGATGGAAACGCTGAGACTGCAACGCTGAGGCAGAAATGGAAAGACGGAAATCCTGGAGGCAGAACGCTAAGACAGGAATGCTGAGGCAGAAACGCAATGCCAGAATCCTGAGGCAGAACGCAGAGCAGAAACACCATGACAGAAAAACCCAGCGGCAGATACGCTATGATGGAAATGCTGAGACTGGACACGGAGACAGAAATACTGGGGCAGAATGCTACGACGGACACGCAGCAACAGAAATCCTGGGGCAGAGACGCTATGACAGAAATCCTGGGGCAGAAAACGCAGACAGAAATCCTGGGGCAGAAAACGCAGACAGAAATGCTGGGGCAGAAACGCAATGACAGAAATGCTGGGGCAGAAACGCAATGACAGAAATGCTGGGGCAGAAACGCAATGACAGAAATGCTGGGGCAGAAACGCAATGACAGAAATGCTGGGGCAGAAACGCAATGACAGAAATGCTGGGGCAGAAACGCAATGACAGAAACGCTGGGGCAGAAACGCTGGGGCAGAAACGCAATGACAGAAACGCAATGACAGAAACGCAATGACAGAAACGCAATGACAGAAATGCTGGGGCAGAAACGCAATGACAGAAATGCTGGGGCAGAAACGCAATGACAGAAATGCTGGGGCAGAAATGCAATGACAGAAATGCTGGGGCAGAAATGCAATGACAGAAATGCTGGGGCAGAAACGAAATGACAGAAATGCAATGACAGAAATGCTGGGGCAGAAACGCAATGACAGAAACGCTGAGGCAGGAAACGCAATGACAGAAAACGCCGGGGCAGAAACGCAATGACAGAAATGCCAGGGCAGAAACGCAATGACAGAAATGACGGGGCAGAAACGCAATGACAGAAATGACGGGGCAGAAACGCAATGACAGAAATGACGGGGCAGAAACGCAATGACAGAAATGACGGGGCAGAAAACGCAATGACAAACGCTGGGGGAGAACGCAATGACAGAAATGCCGGGGCAGAAACGCAAAGACAGAAATGCCGGGGTAGAAACGCAAAGACAGAAATGCCGGGGTAGAAACGCAATGACAGAAATGCCGGGGTAGAAACGCAATGACAGAAATGCCGGGGTAGAAACGCAATGACAGAAATGCCGGGGTAGAAACGCAATGACAGAAATGCCGGGGTAGAAACGCAATGACAGAAATGCCGGGGTAGAAATGCAATGACAGAAATGCCGGACACCAAACGGATGGCCCCCCATCTCTTGACACCAGCATGGACAGCCTCCCATCCTTAGACAACAGCATGGACGCCCCCCCCTCTCTATACCAGCATGGACAGTCCCCCCTCTGTACCAGCATGGACGGCCCCCCCCCTCACAACACCAGCATGGACGCCCCCCCTCTCTCTACCATCATGGACGTCCCCCCCTCTCTATACCAGCATGGACGCCCCCCCTCTCTATACCAGCATGGACGCCCCCCCTCTCTATGCCAGCATGGACGGCCCCCCCCCTCTCAACATCAGCATGGACGACGCCCCCCCTCCCATACTCCGAGCCCCGGGAAGGATTAAACAGCCGAGTGGGCGGCCTGACAAGATGCCAGCGTGAGTTTAGAGGAGTGAGTGGGTGGGTGGGCGCCCAAAACAGACAGGGTGGAGGAGCGGGCGGCCCTGCAAAAGATGGCGGCGTGCGCTCGGAGGAGGGAGTGGGTGGAGGGCGGGCAGCCTGCATGAGTCCCAACGTGTGGAAGGACGGATGAGCGGGCGGGTGACCCCCCCCCCCCCTCTGAAGCCGGCATGAGCCCAACGAAAGATGACCCAGTGCGATCAGAGGAGTGGGAGGGAGGACGGACGGACGGACGGGGACCCCCCCCCCTCACTGTGCGAGCCCGGAGGAGTGGGAGGCAGGACGGAGTGGCCCTCCCCTGAGTCCGAGCCCGGAAGGAGGAGCAGGTAACAAGCGGGCGGCCCTGCACCCGAAGCTGGCGTGTGTCCGGCTGTAAGGACAGTGAAGAGCGGGCATGACACGTGGCGAGGCCCCCCCCCCCCTCTGGCGGTCCCCCCTCTCTAGAATACCGGGGGGGGGGGGGAGATTGAGAAGACAACAGGCGGTCCCTCAGAAGATTGAGCAGCGAGGAGTGGTGGGGCCCCCTCCCCACCATGCGGGATTAGCCCAGCAAGGAAGGTGGATGGATGAATGGACAGACGCCGCCCCCCCCCCCCGGCGAGCGCACCGTGGGAAGCGGGCGGCACCCAGCCAGAGAGAGGCCAGATGAGGCCCTGCGGAAGTGGTGGGTGGAAGGAAGGATAGCAAGGAAGGTTGATGTGGAGACAGACGAGACCCCCCGGGGCTGGGAGAAGCGGACGGGCGGCCCCCATGGTGCAGGATGGAACATGGCCTGCAAGGGAGGGGGGGGGGGGGGGGAGGGGGGCAGGGTGCCCCCACAAAGCTAAAGGAACCCAGGGGTAGAGGAACGATACCATGAAACGGCTGACCACCGTGCTGTAAGGAGGCCGGACATGATGTGCGTCGGCGGCGTCGCCCAGAAATGACGGCAACCCAGACCCGACAGGGGAGGAGGCTTAAGTAGCCCTCTCAGTCTCCTCCCACAAATACAGGCTGGCCTGCGGCCAGCCTTACCACTAAACAACCCCAACAATAATAATAAATAAAATAAAAAAGCAAGCAACAAACGATGCAACAATGATTTTTTTTTTTATTAGCCAATAGAGAAAAACAAAGAAAGCTCAAAAACGCTGTATAAAAAAAAGCCCAAATTGCGCATAAAAATAGGAGAAAAAAATAAAATGCTCAAAGACAAAGTCAAAGGTCAGCTGTGAATGCAGCCTAAGAGGAAAGAGGTTCCGTCAGAGAGACTCAGCTGGGATCTGTCATTCAGTACATCTACAAAAGTGGCCAATCTCCAAGACTGCTCACTTTGCCCACCCAATTGTTCCTGATGTCATTTAAAGGTTGATTGCAAAACATGCCAACATACAAAAAAAAAAAAAAATTGTTTGTTGTAACAAAAAAAAAAATATATAAAAATATTTATTCCGTGCTTTCCTTAAGGCCCCTTTCACACGGAGGTCCGTTCAGGTCCGCCTGTCAGTTTTTTAGGCGGACCTGAAACGGATCCTCCATGCACCCCTATGGAGGCACGGATGTCAGCGGAGACATGTCCGCTGACATCCGCTCCGCCAAAGTGTGATGGAGGAAAACCCTATTTTTCCTTCCGTCGGCGGAGCGGATCGGATGACAACGGACTCTACGGTCCGTCGTCATCCGATTCCCCATAGGGTAGAGCGGCGCTCTGACAGGGCGGTCCCTGCACAGTGTGCGGGGACCGCCCAGTCATCCGTCGGCTCAGCGGGGATCAACGGAGCGATCCCCGCTGAGTAAGCGGAGCTTCACGGGGCGGATCTGCACAGATCCGCCCCGTGTGAAAGGACCCTAAGTCATACCACCTGTTTGCAATTGTTAAAGGGTATGTAAACACTAACAAAACAAACATCTCTTTTTTGTAGGGCTGTGGAAATTAACTATTAATTCCTCGATTAATTTTTTTGATCGGTACTCACCTCTCCGCTGGCTTCCGGGTCTTCAGGGAGTTCCGTCGGAGATCCGGTGACGTCGGACACCGGCGGGGCTTGCCCTGCCCATCTGAAGGGCTCCTTTGCTGTGCCTTCATATCTGCATGCCGGCGGGACCTTACTATCTGCCACACGCAAGGGCTGTTACACTTCCCTCTACAGCCATCCACTGGGAGTTGTGATCGTTCCCCTCACGGGACATCTACATGTCGACGAACTCCTCATCTGGATTCAGCAGTGGTATCGTTGTACACATTTTTATACCAGTATCATACTTGGCTACAAGTTTTTATGACTGCTTTTGCTACCGTTTGGTATTACTCGCACCATTTTTACAGTTTATGTAGCTACATCGATTTTATCTCCAGTGCAATATTTATTTTGTTACCTACTTGAAGACTATAAAAGTTTTAATGCTATTCCCATCGAGCGCTGCCTTTGTGTGTTTTTTGTATCCTGCTATCCATTTTTCCAGTGGTTGGTAGCTGCACTGGGAATCGGCCTGCAAGGAGATCAGCTAAAAGTAGTTGGATCTGTATGTGCGTTATAATTAATCGAAATTAGTCGATAAAAAAAAACAAAACAAAAAAAATACGATTAATCGAGCACGAAAATTTTAAATCAGTAACGGCCCTACTTTTTTGATCCCTTTTGGTCTAATAACTATGCCATTGGAAGGGTTTTGTTATATCTTTTCAAAAATGTAAAAAACCATGTTGATCCTGCCAGAAATCTTGTCTGCTGATAACTTCCTGTGCTTTACTCTGATCAGATACATTGTTGTCAACCATCGCTGAGGACTGGAGAACCCCACCCTTCTATGTTATGGAGAAGGGAGGTTTCTGGCCTAAGGTGACAATACTTCTCCATAGAAACAGTACAGCGAGCAAGTCACCGTAGGGCAGAAAATGTTTTGCTGGCAGGATTTCCAGGTAAAAATAAAGCAGACAAAAAAAAAAAAAAAATTGAAAAAGACTAAACCACCCCTAAAAGATTGATAAACTGTAATATTACATTTTTGTTTGTGGGTTTAGATCTGCTTTAAATTCATCAGAGTTTGTAAAAATCATGCTGTTTGGCCGGTCAAACGAACGTGACTCTACAAGAATGTCACCTTTAGCTGTTTACATAGGGAAAGCAGTATGTACTATTTGTGTCGGCCATTATTTGTATGTGGTCTGTCCTAGATCTCTGCTGTACCAGGAAGTGTCCTCAACAATACAAAGTTTTTTTAGTTTTTTTATTCCATTGAATAGAGTGAGAACATACTGTACAATCAGCCAAATATAAAAGAAATCTGCATTTTACAAACTGTACAATTAGCACAGCCACCTTTCGTGCCAATACGGATACACAGTAGAGGTAGCAGTTAAAGGGTGTCCATACAGGACACAGTGAGCAAACTGACGTTAAGATACGGACTGACAGCCAACACCATCCATTTATAAGCAAGCATTTAAAAGTAAACACACAGCATCCTGTTAGGTACCGTTGTGCATCACTGGGGAGGAAAGAACAATATTTGACCACACAGTTATTACTAGACCAGCGAGTATAAAAGGAGTATGCAACCTGCTGTGTGAGGACTTGGTTTTGCAAAAGGTACAGGTTGTTGGGCTGTTGTCACCTTGGTTCCACCACGTAATAATTCACTGATCTGGAACAAGAATGCAACCAGTGAAGTTAGGCCGGGCATACATCTATTTTCTCTTTCTTTGTACCGCGGGTTAAAAAGGAACGAAAATTGCCCGATTCCCCCCCCCGCAGAGCGATTATATTCTGACAGCAGGAGGTTTCCCAGCCATTAGAATACAATAATGACCGCTTGCGGCTGTAGCAGTTATAAATAAAAAGGAGAGAGATATAGATAAAATATATCTCTCTCGCTCTCCCCCACTGTAATGCCGTGTGCGCAGTTCGCAATGACTTATATAGGCATGGGGCGTGGTCACCGGGTGATGTCACCCGGTGACGACGCCCCACGCCTATACAAGTCGTTGCGCACACGGCATTACAGCGGGGGAGAGCGTTGTTTCAACATCGAAGAAGAGAAGAGGGAAGAAGATGGCGGAGAAGACCGGGCCAACGCTAGCAAAAGAGCAGAAGATAGCGGAGGAGCCCGGCAGAAGAAGCGGAGAAGTCGGAACAAGACCCCCAAAGTCGGAACAAGACCCCCAAAGTCGGAACAAGACCCCCGAAGTCGGAACAAGACCCCCGAAGTCGGAACAAGACCCCCGAAGTCGGAACAAGACCCCCGAAGTCGGAACAAGACCCCCGAAGCTGCCTAATAAAAATTACTTTAAAAACCTGTCTAGTGTGTTTTTTTTTTTTTATTGACACCTTTTTCCCCCCAGGTGAAGGGGTACGATGTACCCCATACTCATAGGGTGGGGGGGTCAGGATCTGAGGGCCCCCTTATTAAAGGGGCTCCCAGATTCCGATAAGCCCCTCTCCCGCAGACCCCGACAAACAACGGCCAGGGTTGTCGGGAAGAGGCCCTTGTCCTCAACATGGGGACAAGGTGCTTTGGGGTGGGGGGGGGTCGCAGTGCCCCCCTGCCCCAAAGCACCCACCCCCCCCCTCATGTTGAGGGCATGTGACTTGGTATGGTCTAGGAGGGGGGGCGCTTGCCCCCCCTTTCCTGACCTGCCGGGCTGCGTGCTCTGATAAGGGTCTGGTATGGATCCTGGGGGAACCCCCACGCCATTTGTTTTTAGTGTGGGGGCTTCCCCTCAAGATCCATACCAGACTGAAGGGTCTGGTATCGTCCTGGGGGAAACCTCACGCAAGTTGTTTTTTTTTTAATTTTCGCGGGGTTCCCCTTCAATATTCTCCGCACACGAGTCGCCCCGCAAGTCGGATCATCTTGATCGGACTTCTGGTGTGACCTCTATTCAAATCAATGGGCTCCCATAGGGAACCAATGATTATGAATAGAGAAAGAAAAAAAACGCGTCTGAAAGCTAGCGCGGGGAAACATGCAATGAATTCAATGCAAAACGCGGAAAAAAATATAAAAAATCGCGTTGAAAACGCAGCTTTTTTTCTGGCGTCTGTACTAGCTTCACAGCCCGTTTTTTTAAAACATCCGTGGGCATGAGGCCTAAAGCTGTAGATAATAAAATATTCACAGTTTGACCTCTGCTTTGCCTGTATATATAAGAGACCCAAACTTTAAAAAAACTCGACATATCCTGCTCTTAAACTGAACCAATGGCAGTTGTGAATACAGCGAAATGACCCTTATTTATCAGAAATAAAAATTTATGGTTGACCACAACATCCAGCTAGATAACCCTTTCACTTTCAAATATGTTAGCCATTCCCATCTAGAACACTTCCACCTTTTAGACACTGACTATTAAGGCCCCTGTGATAAAGTTTGCGCAGCTGGTCCATTTTGTCAAAACCTGTCATTTTGTCAGCAAATGTTCCGTGGTTTACAGGGCTTAAAACAATGTTTGCAAAAGCTACTAAATAACTTGCACCCTTCTCAGAAAACTGTATTTATATACCATGATCCCTGGAGCTAGATCAAACCTAAATGAAAAGCTGGTATACAGTTTAAAAAAAATAATAAAATCGAGACAGTAATCAGTTTATGACAAGTGTGTGGTTAAGTCATCACCTAGCTGAATTATTTACATGACCATCACTTCATTAACTGCGGGCCTTTTACAAACAAGCAAATACCAGTATCAAGAAACTTCAGTCTAAACAAACGTTTTCCTATCATTTCCAATGGCAGAGCACTTTAGAAGAAATGCGTAGTGGATTTGTACTTTATTTATGGTCCAGACTAAAAATAAAATATTAAACAAAAAATGAAAAATAGCATAATAATTTGCATTCCTCTTTTAGTCAGTTGGTGCAGCTTTAGGCTCATTTTGTTATTGACTTCCAGGCTTTCTTCTTACCTTGCTTTATTGTTAAAAATTCCTGGTGGAAAAGAGGGAAAGGCTGCACACCAACGAAAATGATCCAACGTGATTAATTGATCCAATACAAGTCACACATAACAGCCACCAAGACAAAGACTCGGGAACCAGGAGGTACATCAATCGTTTCCGTTGGTGTGCAGCCTTTACTTCTTTTCCAATTGTCTTTGGTGGCTAGCACTGATTTGCTCACCTGGAGCGCGGTTCTTTCTGGAACTTTCCTAAAAATCCTGTTAACAGATTTCAATAGCTCAAGCTGAAATTTACACACTAATGGCCTTGTCTGTTTCAGTCAGGCAAACCAAGCTTGAGAGCAGACTGCTTGAGCTGCGCTGTCTCTTTAGGTAACCCATGAGAATCCTTTATGCAGGCAGTCCCCGACATACGAACGACTCCTTACATACGAACGACCTCAATGCCGGCTTCTTGTGCTCCACGCTGGTCCTGGATACCTCCGAGCAGCTATCTTGCCACATTCCACACTGCAGTACTTCATGTACTGCATGGCCGGAAGAGCCCCAGAAGCGCCCAGAACATCCCATATCCCTGCACAGGCGGAAGTTACACTTACAAGCAGTGTTCCGACTTGCGAACACATTCCACTTACGAACAAACCTACAGTCCCTAATGCCTTCCTAACGCGGGGACTGCCTGTACTGTATTAACTGTGTATTAGCAAACAAAGCTTGCAAAAGTTCCTGCTTTGCATATGGTTTTCCTGCAATTGCACTGGAGTTGTGCTATGTGATCAGGTCAGAAGTTAACGCTCAGCAGCGCTTTCCTTTAATTCTAATAAATTGGTCCAAGAAGCTACAACATGGACAGGATGGAGCCATGCTTTATGGGGGTTTGAGCGACTCTTCAGCTATGTGTGTCTGTCATGTGTTTTCCTTTGGGAACCAACAATGATTCGCATTACAGTAAAGGGATAGTCTGCAGGAAATATGGTAGTTGTTAGTTTCAAAAAGCGCACAAAAGAAATAAAGATAAAAAAAAAAAAAAAAAAAAAAAAAAAAAAGAGAAGGAGGAAAGACCCATAAAAAGGCATTTTTATATGAATCACTGGTGGCATAAATGAGACTGAATATATAAAATTACACTTTTTGTTTTAAACAGTTGGTTGGTATGGACGAAGACACATACTTCATTTTTCATACATGTGCAGCAGTAGCTGCTTGCCTTGACATGAAATCTCAAATAAACCAAAACAATGTCAGCCAGAATTGACAGCCACAGCATTCTGACAGCTCATCACAAAGTACAAGACCAATAGTACCAACAAACTAGAAAAATAAAATCCGTCCTTAGCAAAAAGTCAGTGGCTCTATAGGCCTCCAATGGAGGAGTGGACCCAATGCCCGCTGCTGCAGCATTCCACTGCTTACAATCTTTTGGCAAACCTGTTAAGTTGCATCAGGCATCTGCCATAGAAGCATTATCCAGGGGGTTTATAAACAGGAGAAGGCCACAGTAGCGAGAACAGTGTCCCCTCTGCATCCGATGTCCATAAACCTAAAGAGTATTTTATGACAATGGAAAACCATAATAAACAATCCCTATACAAAATTTACTAAAGCAAGATATACCTCTGAATGCTAAAACTGTCCCACTTGCCTACTTCTCTAAAGGCTGAACCAATCTTGAGAAATCACCCTCCATAAAAAGTCATAGAAAAATAGAAAAGTGACAGCAGACAAAGGACCGAGTGGTCCATCAAGCCTGCCCTTTTTTTTTTTTTTTTTTTTTTTTTTTTTTTTTATCGTTAACTTTTTTGTCTGGAGTATAGATGTTTGTCCCAAGCAAGTCCACTGGAAAACCAACAATTCTGAAGTCTCTCATTGGCTCTTCCTGCTGACCTAATTCAGAGAACCATACATATATTTTTGAGAATCGCATTTAAAAAAAAAAAAAAAAAATAAATAAAAACTTTTCAATTTGCCCAATGAATTTTTCAGTTTTGGATAGAGTGAAGAAGGGTCAGAGCCACCGACAGTTGTCAGGAACACTTGTCCTCATTCTGTAGCATGGGGAAGAATTAGGGCTATAACAGTTGTCACAGAGACACTTGTCCCCACTGTAAGACTGAGAATCTCAGAATGTATTCCACTAATAATTGTAAAATTATAAAATAGCCACCAGAACAAATAGTAACACTAAATTCTGGCTTAACAAATTCTATTGAACTTAAAGCGGAACCGAAGTATTAAAGCAAAGTCCCGCAGGTTCGATAACACAGCTTAGCCTGTAACTGAGTTACAGGGCCCCCATATCCCGGCCCCCCACCCTATGTGAAAGAGTATGGGGTACCCCTACCCATTCACCTGGAATAAAAAGTGTCGCTCGTCCCCACCCCTTTTCCTGACCGGCCTGGTGCTCGGATAAGGGTCTGGTATGGATTTTGGGGGGGCCCCCATGCCGTTTTTTTCGGCGTGGGGGTTCCCCTTAAGATCCATACCAGCCCTTTGGGCCCGGTATGCTCATGTAGGGGGAACCCATGCCTGTTATTTTTTTTCCCAAAAAAATAGCGTGGAGTTTCCCTTCATGCACAAGTCATGTACAAGTCGCATGCCAAAGTCGGATCTGTTAATACGGAATCCGACTTAAGAAAAAAAAAAAAAAAAAGTAGTGCAGGAACTACTTTGAAGTCGGCACGACTTAAAGCGGAGGTGCAGGGAAAAAAAAAAAAAAAGTCGGCAGCTACTAACAGTGTAGCTGCTGACTTTGAATAAGGACACTTACCTGTCCTACTCGCCCGCGATGTGGGTCCTGCCACGGAGATCGATCGTTGCTGGCAGGCTCCCGGCTCCTCCATCCTGAGTAGGGTAAACAGGCAGTGAAGCCACTCGCACGGCGCTTTGTGAATGGGCGGCTTGCCTCCTGGGATACACACAGTTCCCAGAAGGCAGCGCGGCCCATTCACAAGAAGAGGAAGCGGAAGGAGACCCACCGCGGACGGAGAAGAGGAACATTAGAGGCAGATTAGGGGACTTCTGCATAGCAACAAGCATTTAGGGTGAGTATAATTTTTATTTTATTTTTTCCCTTTAGGATTTTTAGTGTAACGATTTTTTTAGAGTGGACCTCCAATTTAAAGTCGTGACAATATGAATGGTAGTCATTCAAAATCATGGAGAATGACTTGTTATAAGATTTTGCCGTCCAAAATCGTGGTACAAGTCGTATAAGTGTGAAAGGGGTCTCAATTGTCCAGTTACTTTTGGTCCCTTGAAAAAGGGGGGGGGGGATGGCTATTCTTAAGAGTTGTAATTCCTAAACCCTTCCTCTGAATTGGATGTACATACCCTCAAATTAAACTTTCAGCCCATATCCATTATATAACTATAGCTTGAATATATTTTGGTAAATACCTGAAAAAAAATTAAAAAAAAACTGTGCCTGTGTCCAAACCTAACTTTGTATAAATTTTTATATATTATACATTTAAATTGAATAGGTTGTTTTACAAGGTGAGGGTTTACATATAGTTTAACAACCTGACAGAGATTCTAACCCTCCAATTGTGGCTACAGCCACAAACTAGAATTTGTTTGGCTGGAGTTCCACCTTAAGTGTAGGGTTAGAAATTGTGCAAGTTCAGTTGAACTCGCACAATTTCAAACCGGCAATGCAGTCAGACTTCGGGGGCGATTTGTCAGACATCTGTGCAGGTTGCTGCACAGATGTCTATTCAAATGTGGCCCTGGAGTCGCCAAAAGTGGGACAGCAACTACTTTTGGGAATCGGTGTGGCATCGCAAAGTCTGCGTCGCACCAATTCGGACAGTGCTATTGCCGGCAAAAGCCACCGATTTGACATGTAAAATCGGCCCGATGTGAATGTGGGCTAAGAATCATTCATTGTTCACCAAAGAAGTAGAGAACCCTTTGTGTTAAAATGAGCAGCTATTCAATGAAAAGCAGTACAGCAGTTCTGACATCATCATCAAAAACCGAACCAGACAGTCCATAAAAAGACGGAGAACAGTGGTTCGCAGAACACCGGATTTAAGCAAAAAGGAAAAGCGTGACGGTCTAATTCTGGAGCAGAAAGCTTAAGCCGAGTCCGTTTAACAATGTACAATAGTCAGCTCTGGAATTCTGGCTGTTGCTCAGTTAACACTCCCCTTCATTTAAATCAGTTTTGCAGCTGCCATTTCCACACAGATGAAATTAAAATCCCACATGTAGGCTTCAGCCCCAAAAGCTGTTAAGCTGCAATCAACCTCCTCCAAAAAAAACTGTCACAAACCATCAGCCTCAAGGTAGATGCTCCGAAACAGTGTGTATGTGTATGTGGACAGGGGAGTGCTTGTGACACCATTTATGAGCTGTACAACCTCAATATGTAATCATCAACCCAACGCAAACCTATAATTTGGTAATGTCAATGTAGCACAGCCTAAACCCTATAACTCGCCATCTATCAGTATTTTAGACATATTGTACATACTTATAAGGACTGCGTCTAGGCTAGTAAAAAAGGAAAAAACAGATACATGTATGTACTAGACACCAGACTTTCTCAAACTTTTTTGCAGAAAAAATCTCTCCGGTCTCAGGGAACCTCTGCTAAAAATGACTAGATCTACAACTCATGATACATCAGTGTGATGGCCAGTGGGAAAAATGCTCCTTACATTTGTAGTCATTGGGAATAATTTAACCCCTTACATAATCGCAAGAAAACAAAAACAAAAAACACACACACACACAATCAATGGTGTCAGTTGGAACTTATCTGAGGAGGCAGAAATTGCGCAAGGAACCCCCAACAATCTTTGGAGGAACACTGGTTGAGAAGCCCTGTACTAGACTAGACTAATGTTTAAACACTTTAGCCGAAATACATTTTTTAATTTTCAAAACATATGCAACTACTACTAGCTGTACTAGTGATCACTGAAATTTTCCACAGTAGTGAATTACGTTTTTTTGTTGCGTCTAAGCCAAACACAGAAATTGCACAAAGGCCATTGCCCAAAGCAATCTGATGTTTTAAGCCAGTGGTCTCCAAACTGCGGCCCTGGGGCTGGATGTAGCCCTTTGCTTGGCTTTATCTGGCCCTTCAGGCATAATTCCTGCCACTGACACCAACATCGGGGAATAATTCCTGCCACCGCTGGGGCACTTTTCCTACCACTGGCACCGACGATGGGGCACTATTCCTCCCACTGCCACCAACTATTTCTACCCTAATGCCAATGATGGGGCATGGTTTACTCACACTAGCCACAGTCTCCAGCCCTCCTAAAGTCTAAAAGGACATTAAAAGTGGTTGTAAACCCACTTTTGCAACTTGCACCTACAGGTAAGCCTAGATTAAGGCTTACCTGTAGGTGCAAGAAATATCTCCTAAACTTACACGGTTTAGGAGATATTTGCTAAAAATGACATGCACCAATGTCTACGGCGCATGCGTGCCGTAGACAACGGCGCATTCATAGGGTTAATCCCATTCACAAATCCGGATTTGACGGCTCCCACGTGCATGCGTGGAGTCACATCTTCGCCGCTCCGGCCAATCACAGCGCAAGAGCGGCGCTGTGATTGGCTGGAGCGGCGATACCCGGAAGTAACCTTCCAGCTATCGCCGCAGCGATGGCTGCAGCTGGAGAGGGAGACAAGGACGCCTTCAGGGGTCCCGATCTAAGGTAAGTGATGTATAATGAGCTAGTATTTATATATATATATATATATATATATATATATATATATATATATATATATATATATATCACACACACACACACACACATATATACACACACACATATGTTAAAAGGTTTTACAACCACTTTAAACTGGCTCTTTGTTTACAAAGTTTGGAGACCCCTGTCTTAAGCGTACACACGACCGGTTTTCTCGGCAAGAAAACTGCTGGGATAGCTTTTTGCCGAGAAAACCGGTCGTGTGTATGGTTTCTCGTCAGGAAAACTGCCGAGAATCCGGACGAGAAAAATAGAGAACCTGCTCTCTATCTTCTCATCGGCCTGTTTCCCGACGAGAAAACCGTGAGTGTATGCTTACCTGTCCATGGTAAACCTGCGCATGCTCAAAAAGACTGACGCATGCGCGGTAGCATACAAGGGTAGTGTAGGGTGTAGCAAGATGGCGGCGACGGCGGCATTGAATGTGATGAGCGCAGGCTCATCATAGTCGATGACATCACCGCGTTCTTGCCATTCAAAAGAACGGCCGTGTGTACACTCGGCGAGCAAGGCAAGCTTGCCGGGAATCTCGTCGGGAAAACCAACGTTTTTTTTTCCCCGAAGAGATTCCCGCCCGTGTGTATGAGGCTTAAAGCCAACGTCGATGGACTTCTGTGCCAATGTCCATAAATCAGCCTCGCCAAAATCCCAATGATTACCTCTATTTTGTTTGCGCCAGCTTTCAAAGAAGCATCACTTGCTTGTTTTTATCAGAACTGGTCTAAAACTGTCTCATACACTAGTAGATTTTCAAACTCATATGAAATTCAAATTCATATGAACATTCTCATCACTACAAAATTAATGCCCTAATAAAAATTGTTCAAAATAGTTTGCTTTTACCATTCGATTATGGAGCAAATGGACTTTCCCGCAGTAAAAACCACGTTCCTCTGCAGAATTTTGTTTGATAAAGAAAATGTTTCCATTCTGCTCCTTTGAATTTTCTCGTTACTGTGGTCAAAAGCATCCCCACTAATAAATATAAAATTAATGGAACGTTTTTAAGCCCCTGTTCATATTGGAGCAACTTGTCATGGGATTTGACAGGTCAAATCACATGACAAGTCGCAGCCTATAGCCGGCAAATGCTCTGCTCAAATCGGTGCGACGCCAACTTTACTGTGCTGCACCAATTTGAAAAAGTAGTTCCTGTACTACTTTTTGGCGATTTTGAGTGGCACTTGCATAGACATCTGTGCATGAAGCCGCACAGATATCTTCCAAGTCACACCCGAAGTCACACTGACATGCGGCTTTGAAATTGTGCGATTTCAGATGAAGTCGTACGATTTCAAAGCCGCAGTCAATGTGAGCGGGGGCTAAAACGAACATTTTTAAAATATAATTCTACTGACACATGGCCAGTTATATATATATATATATATATATATATATATATATATATATATATATATATATACACACATACACACACACATACACACACATATACAATCATCTTTGCGTTTCCATTTTCTTGCGTTTATCGCATTCACCAGTGTGCATTAATGCGTGTTTTGTACATAGGTTTTTAATGCACTGCCATGCGTTTTTGGCCAATAAACAACTTAGGGCTCTTTCACACCTAACGCAGTAGGATGCACTTGCCTGCATTTTGGACTGCACTCCAACTGCATAGACAGTCCAAAATCAATGTAATCCAGGGCATAGTTCACATTATTACAGTGCAGTCAAAAAAATAAAGTAGAGCATGCTGCATTTTTCTGCACCGCAAACATGCAAAAACGCATGCAAACGTATGTCAACGCATCACAGTGCACATAGGAGCCGAATGGAAAGAAAAAAAAGGAAGTGACCTCACAGGACAAATGTAGATAGGCAAATGCGCATCCAATACATGTAAATGCACACCAAATGCATGTATAATAATAACTATGATGATGAATGGGCCTTCAGGCTTGTTACCTGGGGATGAAAATTAATCATCAACATGTTTATGTGTTACCATGACTTCAATAGACCTCAAAACTTATGGAACAAAAAAACAAAACAAAAAAAAAACAAAAACAAAACAAAACACAAACACTGACGTTGCTTTACAGCATTCTCAGGCCTCATTCACACTTTGCGTAGTAGGAACTCAAGTTCCCGCAAGCGATTTTGTGTGCGATTTTTAACTCAATTCCGCGTGTCGCGCATAGGGTAGCTTATTCACTTCAATGGGCTGCCCTATGCGCGTTTGTTGCCCAAAACAAAGCTCTTGCTCTTTTTTGGGTGACAAGCTTCATCCGATTTTTGAAAAATCACGTTTTTTTTTTCTCAGCGCAGCAAATATCGCACTGCTTTCGGGGCACCATGTAGAACGAGTGTCACCCAAACGCAAAAAATTGTGACGATTCTGCCCGCGATTCCAAATCGCCAAGTGTGAACGTGGCCTCAAACGAACATGGCCTTAGGTTTGTAAAGCGTTTTTCTTGGGGAATAAACCGCACATACAAAACAAAAATTTGTTTAGAATTTTCAGAATAATATGACATTTTTGTAAAAAAAATTTTTTGCTCTAAATAAATATTTTCAAACAGTTAGAATAATTCAGAACACGCGTGGCTTGTTTCGTAAACAACCAAAGAAAGCGACTACCCTAATAACTCATGGATGTGTGGTCTGCAAACCATTCCATACAAGACCTTGGGGAGTTCGGTTAAGATAAAAAGTTGGGAGTAAAAGTGGTTGGGGCAGCCATGAGATTAGCCGCCGTGTACCGGATCCTAGTCTGGTCAATAGGAAAAGAGCCTTCATGTAGAGCAGAGAAGTCCTAGGAACACAACCCCCTGTAGGGCTTTGTCACAGTTGGGAACTTCAACCACACTATCAGCTCCACCACCACCAAGACCTATGGAAAAAAGAGACCTATGGAAAAAGACCTATGGAAAAGACCTATGGAAAAGACCTATTGGAAAAGACCTATTGGAAAAGACCTATGGGAAAAGACCTATGGAAAAAGACCTATGGGAAAAGACCTATGGGAAAAGACTCTCTTTCTGTCCCCCCCAACCCATTCTTACCTCTCAGCCATTTTTGTGTCTCCCCCTCACATGATCCAGAAAATAAAGTCTTCAAACACAAGCCAAGTCCACCAAAAGTCCTCCAAAACCTGTTGATTGCCTAGATCCCACAGAATCAGTTGTGATCCCTTAGCAATGATATGAGCAAGTGAGATAGCAAGCTCACCCCCCCCCCCTCCTCTCTCTCTGAGTCAGGCTCTCCCTTCCCAGGCAGGATGTGTAATCCGATTCCACTCCCAGTATATCCTCCCCCATCTACTGGTGTGTAGAGCTGGGACATGCATTATTACCCTGCACAATGGAGAAAAAGGGGGGGGGGGGGGGGGGTGTTAACCCCTTTCATACCATTGGGCTGCTTCACGACATGCAAGCGCGCTTTCAGCGACGAAAGGGTTAAAGGAAAGTCCCTTTTCGAAAGTCCCATGCAGACGTCATTATCATCGAATCCCCTTTCAAATAAAATAAAAAAAAAATCCCTGCAAGTTTGCAAGTTTCAGTTTTATCACATGACATCTCGTGGTAAAGAGACCGCATTCTGAAACGTGAGCGGAGTGCCGCAGGAAAACAATTTCAGAGCGTTGCCAAGAGGCATTTCATAATTTACGAAGAATTATCGGCATCCCATTTGTAGACCCACCAGTAAAATTGGTCATCTGTTTAGTGCCAAAGTCACAAGGGGGCAGAATACCAAAGAAGGGTTGTTAGTTGGGGGGGGGGGGGGAATAATTATTTACAGAAATAATACAATTAATACAGAAGACTATTTGTAAATGGGATTAAAGGGGTTGTAAAGGTTCGTTTTTTATTTTCTAAATAGGTTCCTTTAAGCTCGTGCATTGTTGGTTCACTTACCTTTTCCTTAGATTTCCCTTCTAAATGTTTTTTTTCTTTGTCTGAATTTCTCACTTCCTGTTCCTCCTCAGTAAGCTGTTCTGGATGACTCCACACCACTCGGATGATGGTGTGAAGTTTATTGAGGAGAAACAGGAAGTGAGAAATTCAGACAAAGAAAACAAACATTTAGAAGGTAAATCAAAGGAAAAGGTAAGTGAGCCAACAATGCACTAGCTTAAAGGAACCTATTTAGAAAAAAAAAAACAACCTTTACAACCCCTTTAAGAGCCGCCATTTAGATTAAGCACCGCACCTTCTGTCAATTACATTTTAAAAAAATGATTTATTTAAAGAGTTGGATAAATAAGGGGCGATAACTAAGTGAAGTTTCCAAAAAAGTCACAATTTTATACATAACCCCTTTCCAAAATGTCCCCGCTATGAGTGCAGTCTTTGGACGCGGACTACTTAGCGTATCACTGCCCAAGCCGTGTTTTATGCAGCCTTTCTAAAACCAGCGTTCTGTGGAACCCTACAGTCCCTCCAGAGGTTCCTCGATCTGTGGCTGACTGATCTCCAATCTGATGGTACCTCCATAGTTCCAGGTCCAATGCCACTTGGCAGAGCCAACAGCAGGACACCAATGATCTTTTTAGCTGTCCATGAGGGGCATTCTTCTCACTGACCACCAATGTAAGGGACATTCTTCCCACTGACCACCAATGTAAGGGACATTCTTCCCACTGATCACCAATGTAAGAGGCATTCTTCGCACTGACCACCAATGTAAGGGACATTCTTCCCACTGACCACCAATGTAAGAGGCATTCTTCGCACTGACCACCAATGTAAGAGGCATTCTTCGCACTGATCACCAATGCAAGGGGTCTTCTTCCTACTGGCCACCAATGTAAGGGGCATTCTTTTCACTGACCACCAGTGCAAGGGAGGCATTTTTCCCACTGACCACCAATGTAAGGGGCATTTTTCCCACTGACCACCAATGTAAGGGGCATTTTTCCCACTGACCACCAATGTAAGGGGCATTCTTCGCACTGACCACCAATGTAAGGAGTCTTCTTCCAACTGACCACAAATGTAAGGGGTATTCTTCGCACTGACCACCAATGTAAGGGCATTCTTCGCACTGAACACCAATGTAAGGAATATTCTTCCCACTGACCACCAATGTAAGGGACATTCTTCCCACTGACCACCAATGTAAGGGACATTTTTCCCACTGACCTCCAATGTAAGGGGTCTTCTTCTCAATGACCAGCAATGTAAGGGACATTCTTCGCACTGAACACCAATGTAAGGGACATTCTTCCCACTGACCACCAATGTAAGGGAGGCATTCTTCCCACTGACCACCAATGTAAGGGGTCTTCTTCCCACTGACCACCAATGTAAGGGGCATTCTCTTCACTGACCACCAGTGCAAGGGAGGCATTTTTCCCTCTGACCACCAATGTAAGGGACATTCTTTCCATTGACCACCAACGCAAGGGGTCTTCTTCCAATTGACCACAAATGTAAGGGGTATTCTTCACACTGACCACCAATGTAAGGGGTCTTCTTCTCACTGACCACCAATGTAAGGAGCATTCTTCCCACTGACCACCAATGTAAGGGACATTTTTCCCACGCATTCTTTGCACAGACCACCAATGTAAGGGGCCTTCTTCAAACTGACCACCAATATAAGGGACATTCTTTGCACTGACCACCAATGTAAGGGACATTCTTCGCACTGACCACCAATGTAAGGGACATTCTTTCCACTGACCACCAATGTAAGGGACATTCTTCCCACTGACCACCAATGTAAGGGACATTCTTTCCACTGACCACCAATGTAAGGGACATTCTTTGCACTGACCACCGATGAAAGGGAGATTATTCCCACTGACCACCAATGTAAGGGACATTCTTCCCACTGACCACCAATCTAAGGTGTCTTCTTGCCACTGACCACCAATTATGTAAGGGACATTCTTCCCACTGACCACCAATGTAAGGCACATTCTTCCCACCAACATTCTACAGAGTGACTTCTGTTCAACTGCCCTGTAGAATAAAAATCAGCTCGATCAGCACCGCAGGTAATAGGCTGCAGCACGGATCTGTGTATTCTGACAGCAGAGTCTCCCCGCTGTCAGAAGACAATAGCATAATGGGGAGGATTCCCCCATCCACTTAGGATGGGAATAGTTTTTTTTGTTCGATCAAACTGATCCATGTATGGGCGGCTTCAGTCAGTAATGGCAGATGTGTATTTTTCCTGCACGGCTCTCAGCTTGCTCCCCCCACCCCAGAAGAAGAAAACTCTCCCAGCTCCACCTAGTGTGTTGTCCGTACGCTACAGCTGGAAAACCATTCATAATCAAATGAGCAGTCTAGCAGGCTAACTGAAATGTATTAAATGCAAACATCAGGGAGCTCAGAACACTTTGCATGTGAATAAAAGATTACATGACTATGGGGTCTCCAGTACACATGATGATTTAATTAAGTTATATCTTTATCCTCAGGATACAAAACTTAACAAGTCTTTCCTCTGAGTAACATGGGGAATAAAAACACCTGTCAGTCTGGCCATTCTACAACATCTAGTGACTGCTCAAGTTACTGATACTGGACTGGATTGTGTATTAGGCCCCATTCATGCTTGTGCAACCAGCAATTACATGCAAAAGACCCAGCGGGGGGTTCCCAAGGATTTTGCTGCGGACAGAAGCCCCACTAAATGCAATAGGAAGCTGACAGCTCCCGCAGCTAACTGTGACCACTCGCATGTAATTACTCAAGGAGCAGTTACCTGCAAATGATCGGCCCTGAAAGCAGACAGTCAGCATCCAGGTCCAATCATTCACAGGTAATCGCTGTTTGAGCGATTACATGCGAGTGGTCACAATTAGCTGCGGGAGCTGTCAGCCTACCATTGTTTTTAATGGGGCTTCTGTCCACAGCTAATTGCCGGGAACCCCCTGCTGGGCTAATGAAGTGTGAATGGGGCCTTAGGAAATGTTACTGGCCTGTGCATTGAATATTTTTTCTTGTTTCCCCCCAAAAATGTTTTGGCTGCAGAACAGCTTTTTCACCTGTAGTGACCTGGAGCCCAGGTTCACACTGGGCTGCGGGAGTGAAGTCTTGCGAGTTTAGCTGAACTCGCACGGCTTCACTCCCGCCTGTCAGTCCCGATTTCGGCCGCAAATACAGAGATATCTGTGCAGGTTTCTGCACAGATGTCAATGTTAATCGCGGGCCTAAATCGCAAAAAGTAGTACAGAAACTATTTTTTGAGATCGGTGCAGCACCGCAGATGCGGCGTCGCACCGATTAGGACGGTGCCATTGCCGGAAATCTTCTGCCCTTGTTGTTTTAACTTCCTGTTTCTTAAAGTGGAGCTCCACCCTAATTTTTAACTTCTGCTACTCAGATTCCTCCCCCCCTCCGGTGTCACAATTGACACCTTTCAGGGGGGAGGGGGGTGAAGATACCTGTCTAAGACAGGTATTTTCACCCACATCCGGGAGTCCTCTCTCCGGGAATCTGCGGACTTCCCCCAGACTTCCCGTAGTGTTCTGGGAGACACTCGGCTCCCAGAACACAGGAGGACGAATCAGAACGGCGCAGCGCGACTCGTGCATGCGCCGTAGGGAACCGGGCATGAAGCCGCAGGGCTTCACTTCCTGGTTCCCTCAGCGAGGATGGCGGAGGGAGCAGCAGAGCGACGAGCGGTCACTCGTCCTCTGCTGCGGACGTCGCTGGACTCCAGGACAGGTAAGTGTCCAAAAATTAAAAGCCAGCAGCTGCTGTAGCTGTAGCTGCTGGCTTTTAATATTTATTTTTTCAGGCGGAGCTCCGCTTTAAGTCTAGGCTTATGACATCATGCACAGCTCTCTCCCTCACTCTAGTGATAGTTTCCCAGGAAGAGAGCGGGGGGAGTCATAAGAGGGCCAATGAGAGCTGCAGAGCTGGAGGCGTGTGTCCTGTGTAAATACAGGAAGTGAACAGGCAGTAGCTTCAGCTGCCCACAGTTAAAATGGCTGCAGCCAGACTTAGTAGAGGGAGATTTCTGCAGCATATTTGGCAAGTACAGAATCACAGTATATATAAAATAATATGCAAAGTGGTTGGAGGGAAGCTTTAGAATGGCAAAGATGTTTTTTATTACAAATTATGTGGGCAGACTGCAGTTCACCTTTCTGACCATGTTTTATGTTACACCCACATTTGGGATGTAATATGACATGTGGTAACATTCTGCAGCCTCCACCCTCAAACAACCCTTCCCTCTTAGACTAGTTTTACACTTGCGGATTTACACTTGAAGTTGGGGGGCAGTAAAACATATGATTGGGGGGGGGCACCACTTTAAAAGCTCAACCTTTCTCTACCATAGCTCATTCATGTTACACTTATATTTGGGGTTTAGCATAAAACATGGTCACATTTCATAGCCCCCACCCCCCTTCCCATTTACTGAATCTCAGGAGTAATTCCCCCCTCCGGGCTCCTGTTATTTTTTTTGGGCACAGCTGTGCAGGTGGAGTGCCATCCATTCAGAGATCTCTGAATGGAGAGACTACAAGTCCCACGTGTCACCGCAGCAGAGGAACTTGTAGTTCTCAAGAGAGCACAAGTGCTGTTACAATACCACACTTGTACTTCACTGATACTTCCTCCAGGTCCATAACTGAGGCTCCAGTTACACCTAAACGATCCGGATCGCGGGCAGAAGTGCCGCAATTGTGCCTGCGATTACAGAATCGTGGCAAACCGATGAACACGTTTGCAATGCCATTATTTCTTGATAGAACCCCAAAGGCGGGGCGATTTTGGCGCGATTGTCAAGCAAAAAACCGTACTACCATCACGGCTAAAATCGCAAACAGCAAAAGCTCCCAGCTTTGTGCCAAGATTTAGTAAATTAGTTTCTTGTGGAGCGTTTTTGGAGCGGAGGGAGGTTCAGTCAAATGAATGGTGCCGCTCCAAAAATGTTCGACTAAAAAACAAAACAAAAGTGAAAAAGAAAAACAAGCTGCAGATGTTGTCGCTGCAGATCGCTCAGGGGTGAATGGAACCTAAGGCCTGATTCACACTTATGCAGGTTGCAGTTTGCATATTGCAAGTGCATTTTGCATTTTTAACCTCTTCCTTCTCCGCCCATAGTCAAATTACATCCGCAGGAGGGATCTCCCATCCTAGGCAGGCGTCATATGATGTCATCAGCTTCCCAGCCGTCTAGGGGGCACGCGTGCGCCCGCCGCTTCACTCAGGAGTCAATGCACGTGCCCGGCGGCCACGCACCCCCGATAACAGAGCAGGGACGTGGATCTGTGTGTGTAAACACACAGATCCACGTCCTGTCAGGGGAGAGCAGACAGATGGTGTGTTCCCAGTACAAAAGAACACTGATCGGTCTCCTCCCCTTGTGAGTCCCCTCCTCCTACAGTTAGAATCACTCCCTAGGTAACACATTTAACCCCTTGATTGCCCCCTAGTGTTAACCCCTTCCCTGCTAGTGACATTAGGCCCCTTTCACACTGGGGGGGGTATTGCAGGCGCTATGGCGTCAAAAATAGCTCTTGCAATCCGCCTTCAAACTGCTGTTACATTCACTGCAGTGTGAAAGCCTGAGGGCTTTCACACTGGAGCATTGCGCTAGCAGGATGGTAAAAAAAAGTCCTGCTAGCCGCATCTTTGGAGCGGTGAAGGAGTTTACCGCTCCTCCACCGCTCCTGCCCATTGAAATCAATGGGACAGCGCGGCTATACCGCCCAAAATGCGCTGCTTCAGCAGTGCATTGCGGGCGGTTTTATCTCTTTCTCGGTCGCTAGCGGGGGTTAAATGCGCCCCGCTAGTGGCCGAAATGCGCCGCAAATCCGCCCATAGCGTCAGCGGTAAAAATAGCGGCGTTTTACCGCCGACGCTATGGGCGGCTCAGTGTTAAAGGGGTCTAATACAGTAATCAGTGCATTTTTATAGCACTGATCACTGTATAAATGTGAATGGTCCCAAAATAGTGTCTAAAGTGTCCGATATGTCGCAGTCACGATAAAAATCGCAGATCGCCACAATTACTAGTATAAAAAAATATATATAAAAAAATGCCATAAATCTATCCCCTATTTTGTAGACGCTATAACTTTTGCGCAAACCAATTAATATACACTTATTTATTTTTTTACCAAAAATATGTAGAAGAATACATATCGGCCTGAACTGAGAAAAACATTTGTTTTTTTGAAAAAAAAAATGGAATATTTATTATAGCAAAAAGTTAAAAATATTGTGTTTTTTTCAAACTTGTCACTCTTCTTTTGTTCATAGCGCAAGAAATAAAAACCGCAGAGGTGATTAATTACCACCCAAAGAAAGCTCTATTTGGGTACAGTGTTGCATGACTGTGCAATTGTCATTCAAAGTGCGACAGCACGAAAACTGAAAATTGGCCTGGGCAGGAAGGGGGTGAAAATTCCCTGTATTGAAGTGGTTAAATACACTTTTTTTTTTCTTCTTAAAGGTATTGATCCATTGAAGTCTATGGAACCAAAAACCAGAAAAAAAGTTTCCATAAAATGCACAGATGTGAATGTGACCTATAGGAAATCATGTTAACCACTTCAATACCAAGCACTTACTGCCCAAGCCAATTTTCAACTTTCAGCGCTGTCGCAATTTGAATGACAATTGTGCGGTCATGCTACACTGTACCCAAACAATTTTTTTATCATTTTGTTCACACAAATAGAGCTTTCTTTCGGTGGTATTTGATCATCTCTGCAATTTTTATTTTTTGCGCAACAAATAAAAAAAGACCGAAAATTTAGAAACAAATTACGTTTTTCTTTGTTTCTGTTAATTTTTTTGGTAAAAAAGTAAGTTTTCTTCTTCAATGACGGGCACTGATATGGCTGTACTGATTGGCACTGATAAGGTGGCACCGATGGGCAACGATGAGGTGGCACTGATGAGGTGGCACTGATGGGCACTAATGATGGTCACTGATAGGCGGCACTGATGGGCACTGATAGGGGCACTGATGGGCACTGATAGGTGGCACTGGTATGCAGCACTAATGGGCACTCATAGGCGGCACTGATGGGTACTTATGGGTGGCACTGATGGGTACTTATGGGTGGCACTGATGGGTGGCATTGCTGGGCATCACTTTTTTTTCTTGTCCATAATTAAGCCAGTCAGTGCCCATTTATGGGCACTGATTGGCATCTATTGTGATTATTTTTCTTATGTGGATAGCCATGGGGTACATACCTGGCCATCTACATGTTGCCCCCTTCCCTGGTGATTCTGGTGGCTTCCCTGGTGGTCCAGTGTGGGCATCCGTGGGGGGGCTGTGCTGATAAACAATCAGCACAGCCCCCCCCCTGTCAGGAGAGCCGCCGATCGGCTCTCCTCTACTCGCGTCTGTCAGACGCGAGTGAAGAAGACCCGATCAATGGCTCTTCCTGTTTACATCGTGATCAGCCGTGATTGGACACGGCTGATCACGTGGTAAAGAGACTTCGTCAGACTGACACACCGCACCACCGATCGCCGCGATGTGCATCCCCCCGGGCGCGTGGCGGCTGTTATCCTGCTGGACGTCATATGACGCCCAGTCAGGATAACAGAAACACCGCCCGGACGTCAATCTTCTATTGACCGGGCGGGAAGTGGTTAAATGGACTGTAGTGTGTTTCTGCAAAACTGAAAACGCACTAAAAAATGCATAGGTGTGAACCAGACCTAAGACCTGTTTCACATCTATGCATTTTTTACTGCGTTTTCAGTTTTGCAGAAACACACTACAGTCCATTTAACATGGTTTCCTATGGATGTAGTTCACATCTGTGCATTTCATGGAAAGGGCCAGGGACTATTTTCTGGTTTTTGGTTCCATAGACTTCAATGGATCAAAAAAGTGTATTGAAAAATGCAAAATGCACCTACAATATGCAAACTGCAACCTACATAGGTGTGAATGGAGCCTAATGCCCCATACACACGATCGTTTTTCATGCCGTTAAAAATGCCATAAAAAAAATGGCCATTAAAAATGATCGTGTGTAGGCTCCAGAACATTTTTAACGACGTGAAAAACGGCCATTAAAAATTTCGAACATGCTCTCTTTTTTCACGTTATTTTTTCATGTCGTTTTTTTTAACGACGTGAAAAACGATAGTGTGTATGCTTTAACGACGTGAAAAAAAACGCGCATGCTCAGAATCAAGTATGAGACAGGAGCGCTCGTTCTGGTAAAACTAGCGTTCGTAATGGAGATAGCACATTCGTCACGCAGTCACGGACTGAAAAGCACGAGACTGAAAAGAGCGAATCGTCGCTCATCAAACTTTACTAACATGAAGGGTGGCGCCATTTGAACGGAACTTCCCCTTTATAGTGCCGTCGTACGTGTTGTACGTCACTGCGCTTTGCTTGATCGTTTTTTTAAATGATCGTGTGTACGCAAGACAGGCTTGAGAGGAAACATGAAAAAAAACGACGTGAAAAACGGCAAGAAAAAAAATGGCAAGAAAAACGATCGTGTGTATGGGGCATAAGGCTGGATTCACACCTATGCAGTTTTACTGCTTTTTGCATTTTACAGATTTGCACTACAGAATGGGTTCCATAGGAAACCATGTTAAATGGACTGTAGTGCAAATCTGCAAAATGAAAAAAGCACTAAAACTGCATAGGTGTGAATCTGGCCTAAGGCTCGATTCACACCTATGCATGTTGCTTTTGAGCGTTTTTGCCTTGCTTTTTGCGGTGCTTGCCGCATTTTTCAACATGCGCTTTTTACCGCGTTTTTTTTTTCATATTTCTTTATTTTTATACAGTATTTTTTATTTTTATACATTTCCCTTAGGCCCCTTTTACACTGGGGCGGGCAGGTGCGGTGGCGGTATAGCAGCGCGATTTTCAGCGCTGCTATACCGTCGTTCTTACCGCGGTATGCGGCCGCTAGGGGGGTGAATTTAACCCCCGCTAGCGGCCGAAAAAGGGTTAATACCGCCCGCAAACCGCGGCTATTGCCGCGGTTTGCGGGCGGTATTACCGCGGTGTCCCATTGATTTCAATGGGCAGCCGCGGTAAAGGAGCGGTGAACACACCGCTCCTTCACCGCTGTAAAGAAGCGGCTAGCAGGACTTTTGGAGCGGTCCTGCTAGCGCATCGCTTCAGTGTGAAAGCCTTCGGGCTTTCACATTGAAGGCTATAGGCACGAATTTTTCATGCGGTATAATAGCGCTAATATTAGCGCTAAACCGCATGAAAAACGCCCCAGTGTGAAAGGGGCCTTAAAAAATAAAAAAAAAACGCAAATTGCGGCAAAATCGCGGTAAAAACGCAGCAAAAACGCGGTACTTGCGTTTTTGATGCTGGTCCATTGACTTCTATAACATGCAAAACGCTGCTTTTTAAAGGAAAAAAATGCCCCGACCCTTTCCAAAAACGCAGAGGCACAAAAATGCATTGATGTGAACATGTTTCATAGGAACCCATTTAAAAAAAATTCCATGCATTTCTGCAAAATGCAAAATGCACCAAAAAACGCATTAGTGTGAATCGAGCCTGAAGGTCTATCTATACCTTGGTACAGACTGGAGGAATAGTCTACAGCAGCGTTTGCATTGCACCTGCTATGCTTTGCAGGCTCCAATGCAATGTGGGTGGGTGCAAGGGAGAATTTGCCTTTAGCCCCCGTTCACACTGGTACGACTTGTCATGTGATTTGAAAGGTCCAAATCGCACGACAAGTTGACCCTTATTGTCGGCAATGGAACCGCTTAAATCGGTGCGACTCTGACTTTGCGGTGCCGCACCGATTCAAAAAATAGTTCCTGCGCTATTTTTTGCAATTTAGGTGCGACTTTGCATAGACATCTGGGCATGAAGTCACACAGATGTCAGCTCTGAAGTCGCACTGACCTGCGGTTTTGAAATTGTGTGACTTCAAGTGAAGTTGCACAATTTGAAGTCGGATTGAGTGTGAACGGGGGGCTTAAAGATTATATGGGAGTTCAGATCTGTGGTCAGGGTTGTTCTGGTTCTTTACTTCACGGCTAATTGACTTTCAATATTTCGTTTAGATGTATCGAAGGAGATGCAATTGTTTCCCAACTAAAAGCGTCCGATAAAAGTGTCTTTTAGGCTAGTCGTAGTTTTGTGGTGTGAGAGTTGGAGTGGAAGGTGTCTGGGCTGCGTTGGTTGCTAGGCAGGCGACATGGAATGAGCCACGTAGGGCAGCCGATAAGGCAGCTGTTATATTGAAGTGGTCAAACAAAACCTGCGATGGGTAAGACTGACAGATTCCTCAAACAGAATGGATGTCAATGGAAACAGAGCGCAATTCCCAATCAATTCAAATGGAACATCAAAAGAAGATCAAAGGATGAAATTTGTAAAAGCTTACAAAAAGTTATTAATTCAAAGTAATGTTAAAGCTAAAGTGTTGCCAGATATAAAAAAAATGTAACCAACGTATGTATTAATTAAAACATCATTAAGTCTAGGTTCACACCAATGTGTTTTTTAACCACTTCAGCCCCGGAAGAATTTACCCCCTTCCTGACCAGAGCACTTTTTGCGATTCGGCACTGCGTCGCTTTAACTGACAATTGCGCAGTCGTGCGACATGGCTCCCAAACAAAATTGATGTCCTTTTTTTTTCCCACAAATAGAGCTTTCTTTTGGTGGTATTTGATCACCTCTGCGGTTTTTATTTTTAGCGCTATAAACAAAAAAAGAGCGACAATTTTGAAAAGCAATATTTTTAACTTTTTGCTATAATAAATATCCCCAAAAAATATATCAATTTTTTTTTTTCCTCAGTTTAGGCCAATACGTATTATTCTACATATTTTTGGGGAAAAAAAACGCAATGAGCGTATATTGATTGGTTCGCGCAAAAGTTATAGCGTCTACAAAATAGGAGATCATTTTATGGCATTACTATTATTATTATTTTTTTATTAGTAATGGCGGCGATCTGCGATTTTTATCGTGACTGCGACATTATGCTGGAAACATCGGACACTTTTGACACTATTTTGGGACCACTGGCATTTATACAGAGATCAGTGCTATAAAAATGCACTGATTACTGTGTAAATGACACTGGCAGGGAAGGGGTTAACCACTAGGGGGCGAGGAAGGAGTTAAGTGTGTCCTAGGGAGTGATTCTAACTGTGGGGGGCTGGGAAACCAGTGACACGACATTGATCACTGCTCCCGATCAGAGGGAGCAGTAGATCAGTGTCCTGTCACTAGGCAGAACAGGGAAATGCCTTGTTTACAAAGGCATCTCCCCGTTCTGCCGCTCCATGACACGATCGCGGGACACCGGCGGGCATCGAGTCCGCGGGTACTGCACGGCGGAATTTTCAAAGCAACGTACAGGTACGTTGCTTTGCCCACACGAGCCATTCTGCCGACGTATATGTGCGTTACACGGTCGGCAAGCGGTTAAGTGCGTTTTGCAGTTTTCAGAAACGCACTACAGTCCATTTAACATTCCTATGGGAATGTTCACATGTATGAGTTTTTCAGCAGGTGCGTTTTTGGAAAGGGTCAGGGAATTTTCCCACAGCAGATTGCATTTTGCGTGTAATAGACTTCAATGGACCTGCACCAAAAAATTTAAGTGTTGCGTTTTTGATGCGTTTTTACATGCGTATTTTTTCTCCTCCATAACAAACTATGAATAGCTGGTTGTTAAGGAGCAGAAGCCAGCCCCTGCGTCCTTAACAACCGATGAGTTATCAGCTGATAGCAATAAAAAAAAAATCAGGGAAAAAATGGCATGGGGTCTCCTCCTCCAATCCATACCAGGCCCTGCAGGTCTGGTATGAATTTTGAGGGAAACCCCACTCCATACTTTAACCATTTAAGGACCGGAAGGTTTAACCCCCTTAATGACCAGGCCATTTTTTGCGATACCGCACTGCTTTGCTTTAACTGACAAGTACGCGGTTGTGGGACGTTGTACTCCCACAAATAGAGCTTTCTTTTGGTGGTATTTGATCACCTCTGCGGTTTAAATTTTTTGCGCTATAAACAATTTTGAAAAATCGCAATAAGTGTACATTGATTGGTTTGCGCAAAAGTTATAGCGTCTGCAAACTACGGGATAGATTTATGGGATTTCTTTTTTTTTACTAGTAATGGCGGTGATCAGCGATTTTTAGCATGACTGCGACATTGCAGCGGACAGATCGGACACCTTTGACACTTTTTTGGGACCAGGGACATTATTGCAGTGATCAGAGCTAAAAAAAACCACTGATCACTGTATAAATGATACTAGAAGGGAAGGGGTTAACACTAGGGGGCGATTAAGGGGTTAAGTGTGTCCTCGGGAGGTGTTTCTAACTGTTGGGGGAGTGTACTGACTGGGACTAGAGAGAGATCGCTGTTCCTGATCACTAGGAACAGACGATCACTCTGTACTCCCCTGACAGAACGGGGATCTGTTTGTTTACATTAGCAGATCCCCGTTCTTCCTCTCTGAGGAGCGATCGCGGGTGGCTGGCGGACATCGTGGCCCAAGGACCCGCGCATCGGCTCCCCCGCTGTGTAGCGGGTGCGCACGCACGCACCCACAGTAACTCGTGCACGAAACGACGTACGAGTACGCCGTATATATGCGGTGGGCGGTCCTTAAATGGTTAAAAAAAATGGCGTGTGGTTCCCTTCTTAATCTATACCAAGCCCTTCGATTGGGGGGGACCCCACCTCGCTTTTGTCCAGTTGTTTTTTATTTAGAAAAAAAAGTAGAACATGCTGCAATTTTCCTGCACTGGACTGTACTGGAATGCAGTAAAACGCATCAAAAATGCACTAGACCCCAGTACAGTGAAATAAAAAAACAGGAAAAAAATAAGAAAAAAAGCATCTGGAATGCATCTGGAAACGCATCAAAAATGCACATGCAGAAACATGTCCGGAACATTATGACCACCAACCATAACCTGTCGAGGCATGGACTCCACCAGACCTCTGAAAGCATGATGTTGTATCTGGGACCAAGCCGTCAGTAGCAGATCCTTTAAGTCCTGTAAAATGTGAGATGGGGCCTCTGTAGATCAGATTTTTTTTTTTCAGCACATCCAACTGATGCTCAATTTGATTAACCACTTCAATACCCGGCAATTGTAATATGACGTCCGCAGGAGGGATCTCCCATCCTGGGCGGACATCATATGAAGTCCTGGGCTTTCTGGCCATCTAGGGGGCGCGCATGCGCCGCCGGCGGCTTGCGCACCCGTCGCGCCACTCAGGACCCGGTGCACGTGCCCGGCGGCCGCGATGTCGGGCACCCACGATTGGCCGTGAACACAGCAGGACCATGGATCTGTGTATAAACACACAGATCCACGTCCTGTCAGATGAGAGGAGACAGATGGTGTGTTCCCAGTACAGAGGAACACTGATCGGTCTCCTCCCCTTGTGAGTCCCCTCCCCCCACAGTTAGAATCACTTCCTAGGATACACATTTAACCCCTTGATCGCCTCCTAGTGTTAACCCCTTCCCTGTCAGTCACATTATACAGTAATCAATGCATTTTTATAGCACTGATCGCTGCTGTATAAATGCGAATGGTCCCAAAAATGTGTTGAAAGTGTCTGATATGTCCGCCGCAATGTCGCAGTCACAATAAAAATTGCAGATCGCCGCCATTACTAGTAAAAAAATAAAATAAAATAATAATGCCATAATTCTATCCCCTATTTTGTAGACGCTATAACTTTTGCGCAAACCAATCAATGTACGCTTATTGCGATTTTTTTAACCAAAAATATGTAGAAGAATACGTATCAGCCTAAACTGAGGAAACTTTTTTTTTTTTTTTTTTTTTTATTGTGATCTTATTATAGCAAAAAGTAAAAAAAAAAAAAAAAGTAATTTTTTTCAAAATTGTTGCTCTTCTTTTGTTTATAGCGCAAAAAAGAAAAACCGCAGAGCTGATCAAATATGACCAAAAGAAAGCTCTATTTGTGGGGAAAAAAAACATAAAAATGTAATTTGGGTACAGTGTTGCAAGACCGCGCAAATTGTCATTCAAAGTGCGACAGCGCGGAAAACGAAAAATTGGTCTGGGCAGGAAGGGGGTGAAAATGCCCTGTATTGAAGTGGAGAATTTGGAAGCCAAGTCATCACCTCGAACTTGTTGTTGTGTTCCACAAACCATTCTTGAATTCATCAGACCAGGCCACATTCTTCCATTGCTCTGTGGTCCAGTTCTGATGTTCATGTGCCCATTGTATGCACTTTTGGCTGTGGACACGGGTCAGCATGGAAGTCTGGAAGTTCCTGGAATAAGCTTTTTAGGCTACTGGGTGCTGTAGCAACCACCAGCTGGATACTGGAACCTATGCGATATGTAGATATTTGCCAGCACACCAAGGATCATCAATTTCTTCCAAATGTTTTTTTTATTAAAGAAAGATACCATCACAAAACGATGTAGTGCAATGTTTCGGAATCACGCAGGATCCCTTTGTCAGGCATGGAAACCTTGACCAATCTGTGGCTACTCAGCCCAATGCCCAGCAAACTGTGATGCCTATTTTTAATGCTTTTTTGGGCTACATTAGCTCTTGCATTGGATGCATCAATAAGCCTTGGCTTCCCATAGCCCTGTCGCTGTTTTTTCTTCCTTGGACCACTTTTGGTAGGTCCTGACTCCTGACCAATGAAAACTGGAAACATCCCACAAGAGCTGCAGCAATTACAATTTGGTCCTTGTCAAAGTCGTTTAGATTCTTTTTTATTTATTATTATTATCAGTGGGGTCCATAAGGGGTGCATGGGCGCCGCCCCCTCTCTCCTACCACCGCTCTATCACCAATAGATAGATTCATGCATTGCATGAATCTATCTATGGTATTTTTTTGAAGCACCTGATTAGAGCTGTAGGTTACCTGTCACCCGATTGGCTGAAACGACAGGCGCCGTGATTGGATGCCTATCAGGCATCCATTCATAGCAAAGAACGGGAACAGAGGACGGGAGAAGACATCGAGGATGCGTGGAGGACACCGTCGCCATGACCCGCTGTCCCACCGAGACAGGTAAGTGCCGGGCGGGCGGGGGATGCACACTGGCAGCATTTGAAGGGCACAGTAGCGGCAATTGATGGGCACAGTGGCAACAATTGATGGGCACACTGGCAGCAATTGATGGGCGCACCGGCAACAATTGATGGGCACAGTAGCGGCAATTGATGGGCACAGTGGCAACAATTGATGGGCACAGTGGCAATAATTGATGGGCACAGTAGTGGCAATTGATGGGCTCAGTAGCGGCAATTGATGGGCACACTGGCAGCAATTGATGGGCACAGTGGTAGCAATTGATGGGCACACTGGCAGCATCTGATGGGCACAGTAGCGGCAATTGATAGGCACATTGGCAGCAATTGATGGGCAGAGTGGCAGCGTTTGATGGGCACAGTGGCGGCAATTAATGGGCACACTGGCAGCGTTTGATCGGCACAGTGGCTGCGTTTGATGGCACAGTGGTGGCAATTGATGGGCACAGTAGCTGTGTTTGATGGGCTGCAATTGATGTTTTTTTTTTCAGTTTGTTTGCGCCCCCCCAAAAATTTTGAGCATTAGCCGCCACTAATTATTATAATACAGGATTTATATAGCGCCAACAGTTTACGCAGCGCTTTACAACTTGAGGGTAGACAGTACAAATACAATACACTTTAATACAGTAGGAGTTTAGAGATTACAATCTAAGAGGGAGGGGTCAATAGATACAAGATATAATAACTGTGGGGGATGTGCTCATGAAGAAAATAAATGTACAGTTGTTAGGTGGGGGCCAGATAAGCTTCTCTAAAGAGCTGAGATTTCAGGGATCGTCTAAAAGTGGACAAAGTAGGAGAAAGTCGGACAGATTGGGGTAGAGCATTTGTCTCTTATGTTGTTTCATGCTTTATGTATTAAAAAGATGTTAAATATATATTTTTGTTGTTTACATATATGCTCAACAGACTATTATGCTCCTGAAGAAGCGTTAATTCGCGAAACTGGTAGAGCAATCCAAGATTACACCTGATACATTGGACCTATGGCTAACATCACCTGCTTCATACGATTACTGTTTCATTAGCCTTTGGCTGCTGGTTATGTATTTTCATTTAGGATGAAGTGCATATATACTGTATAAATATAATTCTGAATCACTGTTGAACATTAGCCTGAGCCTTGTATCCAAATACGAATAGACTGTCAATTTTTTTGAATGTTTATATGTATTTTCTTATGATTTTTTCTAAAATAAATATCCTTAGCTTTTTACAATATTTATCCATGTGCCGTCTAAAGTCCATTCCTTAGTTTATTCGTATTCTTCCTGTTATATCGGGACATTGGCACATTTATAGCTGTGCATCCACAGTGTCACCCTGTGAGGATGCACGTTAAGCAATTTCTTCTCTTCGGTGTGTTGCTGGTGCTTTCATTATCCAATCACAAGGCAGGCGGATCTTGACCAAGCTGTATTGCTTACTGCAGTAGAAAAAAAGTGAGGTCAGATCCTGGCAGCGCAGGCTAAAAGAGGTGTTTGGATTACAAAACTAGCTTAACAAATTTACACATTTTTTGGCAACTGACGCAGTTCACACCTATATATGTTTTGGCAGCAGATTTAATCGTTTGCCTTGATTTTTTATTTTAAAGCTGTTCTATAGTTGGCCATAGACCTGCACACACCATCCTCAGGCACCAGGATTGGTGGTGCGGTCACAAACACAAATGTTTGACTTGGCCACGTGTAGAGGGGATAAGAATTCGATGGGGACAGGTTTCCTAATCTAACCAATCAATTTTTCCCCGGTGGAGAGGCTCGCTGGTAGAGTACTCTATAGACATGAGGTCATCGTCCAATTCAACTGCAAACCAGGCAGATGTCATCGAATGTCTGTGGTTTGCTTATGCATACATGCCTGTACCATTGTGCTTGCTTAAACTTACGCTAAAGAAAGGAGTATTTTTTCATCCCAAAGCAATAGATGAATACACCACAATATGCCTCTGGGGTCACTTCAGTTCACCGCGTCTTTATGTCTTTCGGGTATGATTCATGGAAAAAGTAAATAAACTTTGGGCTGTATTCAGCTTCCTGTAACTAAGCTTCTGAAAACGAAATACAGTAGAATGACTGCTTATCGGTTAAAGATAAAGAGACAATAAAAAGCCCATTTCCACTCCAATCCAGCGGTTGGACACAATGTTTGGCTGTGGACTGGACTGTTTATAGGTGCCCCTAGGAGGGGATAACCAGCAGCAGTAGCGGCTGGTGCTCAAAATTTTTGGGGGGGCGCAAACAAGTGTGCCATCAAACGCAGCTACTGTACCCATCAATTGCTGCCAGTGTGCCCATCAATTGCCGCCACTGTGCCCATCAATTGCCGCCACTGTGCCCATCAATTGCCGCCACTGTGCCCATCAATCGCTGCCACTGTGCCCATCAATTGCCGCCACTGTGCCCATCAATTGCTGCCAGTGTGCCCATCAATTGCTGCCAGTGTGCCCATCAATTGCCACCACTGTGCCCATCAATTGCTGCCAGTGTGCCCATCAATTGCTGACACTGTGCCCATCAATTGCCGCCACTGTGCGCATCAATTGCTGCCAGTGTGTCCATCAATTGCTGCCAGTGTGCCCATCAATTGCTGCCAGTGTGCCCATCAATTGCCACCACTGTGCCCATCAATTGCTGCCAGTGTGCCCATCAATTGCTGACACTGTGCCCATCAATTGCTGACACTGTGCCCATCAATGTCCGCTCCTGTGCCCATCAACTGCCGCTACTGTGCCCACCAATTGCTGCCAGTGTGCCCATCAATTGGCGCTACTGTGCTCATCAAATGCTGCCAGTGTGCATCCCCCGCCCGCCCGGCACTTACCTTGTCTTGGTGGGGCAGCGGGTCACGGCGATGTCCTCTACGCTCCTTGATGTCTTCTCCCGTCCTCTGCTATAATTGGACGCCTGATAAGCGTCCAATCACAGCGCCTGTCGTTTCTGCCAATCAGGTGACAGGTAACAGACCCGAGCACCTGATTGGCTGAAAGGCGGCCCGCTGTTCACTTTTTTGGACACCTATTTGAGCCTATAGCTCTAATCAGGTGCTTCCAAAAAATAAACCTCTGCTGTAATTCAGGTGCCCGGTGCCTGAAAAGGGGTCGGGTATCTGAATAGGGGGTGGCAGCGGCGACCATAGATAGATTCATGCATTGCATGAATCTAACTATGGTGATAGAGAGGTGGCAGGAGAGAGGGGGCGGCGCCCATGCGCCCCTTATGGACACACCGCCACTGACCAGCATGTTTGACAACTTAAAGTGTTACTAAACCCAGGACTCTGCATTCATTATATCTGGTCTTCTACAGTACACAGAACATGGAAATGCAATTATTTTAGTAAGCATGAACTGCTAATTACTAGGGTTACCACTTTTTTAAGGCCAGAGTAAAAGTACCAATACTTTTTTTCAAGTACTCGCCAATAACAATTTATTTTTTTAAATCAGGACACTTACCTGTCCAGGGCGCCCGCAATGTCGGCACCCGAAGCCGATCTGTCCCTGGGCTCTCGGGTGCAGCCGCTGCCATCTTCGGTAAGGAAATCAGGAAGTGAAGCCTTGCGGCTTCACGACCTGGTTCCCTGCTGTGCATGCGCGACTCATGCTGCGCGATCCCACTGGTCCCTGCTGTCTTCTGGGACCCGTGTGTCTCCCAGAAGACAGCGGGGGGAGGGGGACGGAGGAGGCGCCGGACGTGGCGTAGATAGCCGCGGGTGGCTCGGCTATCTATGCCCGGAAGTGGGAGCAAAATACCTGTATTAGACAAGTATCTGCTCTCCCCCCTCCCCCCTGAAAGGTGCCAAATGTGACACCGGAGGGGGGGAGGGTTTCGAAAAGCGGAAGTTCAATTTTTGGGTGGAACTCCGCTTTAAGAAGACAATATTTTTGCTTGTGCATGATTGGATGATGGAAGTCAAGAGAACTTCACTTCATTCACTAAGGAAAATTCCATGTAAAGTAAACAGCCTTCTTGCCTTTAGCAAATCAACCCCACTGACTCATCATCATAAAGCCTCATACACACAATAGGATTTTCCGACGGGAATTGTGTGATGACAGGCTGTTGTCGGAAAATCAGACCATTTGTATGCTCCAACGGACAATTGTTGTCGGATTTTCCGCCAACAAATGTTGGATAGCATGCTTTAAAAATTTTCGACAGCAAATGTGTGTTGTCAGATTATCCGATCGTATGTACACAAGTCCTTCTGACAAAACTCCAAAGTACAAACACGCATGCTCAGAAGCAATGCTAACCATAACACAACATTAGCAGAAGTTGGCCAAAGGTTGGTGCTAAAAAGCTGAAAAACCACGTAGTTTCGTGTTTGTTGGCCGATAACTCTTTGCCGTTTGTATGCAATACAAGTTTCTGGCCAACGCCCTTGGGACAAAAGTCCTACGCTTTGTCCGCAGAAAATCCGATCGTGTGTACGAGGCTTAAGACAGCCACGGAGAACGGTGATAAGATCAGAAAACAAGGAGCAACCTTCAAATTTTAGAAGCAATTTAATCATGTGAGTCATTAAAACAATTAAATCATTTATTATGAGTCATTAATACTGCACTATGATGGAGCATGGAATAAATGCATAGGGAACGTACAGAACCATTTGAAGAGCACAGTGCTGATTCAGTCTGGCACGTAGGAGCAGTTGGAAGCCATCCCAAAGATTTGTGGTTTATGAAGTTTGTGAGGGATATTCCAACACAGATGAACGAATAGTTTTTGTTGCATGTATTGAATATTTACTGAAATAAAAACCTACTCCCTATTATTCAGAGGAATAAGTTAAAAGGCTATGTAAATTCTAAGGGCCCACTCACATATATGCGTTATGGGCAGGGCTTTTATTCAGCAAGAACGCGGGGGAACGCAGTTCCGGCACCCGCTAGACCAGTGTTTCTCAACTCCAGTCCTCAAGGCGCACCAACAGGTCATGTTTTCAGGATTTCCCTCAGATAAAACAGCTGTGGTAATTACTAAGGCAGTGAAACTGATTAAATCACCTGTGCAAAATAATAGAAATCCTGAAAACATGACCTGTTGGTGCGCCTTGAGGACTGGAGTTGAGAAACACTGCGCTAGACTGTATGTAATGACAAGGGGTGCTGGGGTGTGGTGCAGGGTATTGATGCTCACTGCTGGGGATCTATTTTTGCAGGGGGGTCTATTGTTGCTGGGGAGGTCTATTGTTGCTGGTGGGAGGCCTATTTTTGCTGGGGGGGGGTCTTATGTTGCTGGGGGGGTCAGTTGTTGCTGAAAGAGATCTACTGTTGGGGAGGGACCTATTGTTGATGGAAGCCAGGGAGTCTATTAATGCTGGCAGTGCAGAGATCTGTTGATGCTGCCGGGAGTCTATTGTTGCTGGTGGGGAAATTTTGTTGTGGGTGGTCCATTGTTGTTAGGGGGATCTATTGTTGCTGGCTGCAGGGGATCTATTTTACTGCTTTTCTTTATATCATTACCAAATTCCATACAAATTACTTAGCACCACAAAATGATACTTGGTCCTATATTGTCTAAAAGGGACGGTCCTTGGAGGTGGGTAGGGCCGGAGAAAAGGGGTGACTTGGAAAGGGGGAGTTCCTGCACCTATTGTTTGAGAAAAAAAGCCCTGGTTATGGGAATACATTGCAATGCACATTTAAATGCCTAGTTGCACACAATCTACAGGTCCAGATGGCTGCACTCCGAAAATTCATGACTTAAACACTTCAGCCCCGGAAGAATTTACCTCCTTCCTGACCAGGGCATTTTTTGGGATACGCAACTGCCTCGCTTTAACTGACAATTGCGCGGTCATGCGACGTTGTACCCAAACAAAATGTATGTCCTTTTTTCCCCACAAATAGAGCTTTCTTTGGGTGGTATTTGATCACCTTTGCGGTTTTTATTGTTTGCCCTATAAACAAAAGAAGAGCGACAATTTTGAAAAAAACACAATATTTTTTACTTTTTGCTATAATAAATATATCCCCAATTTTGAAAAAAAATAAATAAATCAGTTTAGGCCAATATGTATTCTTCTACATATTTTTGGTAAAAAAAATCGCAATAAGCGTATTTCTTTCTCGTACATCACGGGACACAGAGCGACATAGTCATTACTAATGGGTTATATAGATACCGTCAGGTGCTGGCACTGGCAACTTCCAAAACCGGAAGTACCCTCCCCTATATAAGCCCCTCCCATCCGGGAGCACCTCAGTTTTTTGCCAGTGTCTAAGGTGTTGGCCAAGAAGAAACATGTGTTTTTCACTGAGCTTGCGTACAGGTTCTTTTGGGCCTCAGTAAGCTATTCCGGATCCGACCAAAAAAGCTTCATAGCTAAACGGTCGGTACCCGGGCCTTGCAGAGAAGAGCAAGGTTTTGCCTGTAATGCTTCTCTTAGGAGAGCTGGACCCTGGGATCCAGAGCTCTGGTCATACCCAAAACCAAGAGGCTATCTGTGCAGGGTACTATACAGGTCCAGGGGAGTGGAATCCTTGGGAACCCGGTCCCTGAAGGTTTGATTACAATGCCTGCCGTGATAGGTGAAGTTTGGGCTTCTGTGGACCAAACAAAGTCCTGCGGCGAGGAAAAGGTAAGTGGGGGCCCTCAGGAACTTGGTTCTATTGAGGGACCCCCAAGCCTATTTTGTCTTTCTGCCTGTTACCTAAGGTATTCCCGCTAATATTCTGTGTATGCCTGTTACTACTGAGAAAATGTAAAAATTTTAATAGTAGGCAATAAAAAAAAAAAAAAAAAAAATGTAAGACCGCGGTACCTGTGTTAGACACTAGAGGCCGCTATGGTTCTTTTTCTTGTAATGTGGATTTTTTTCTTCCAGAATCAAATCCAGGCAGTTGGTATGTTCTCTGCTGGGAAGCTGTCTCCTCTGCCCTGTTGCTGCGCTCATCCATCCCCGGGCCCTGCGGCAAAGGGGGCCCTGGCTCCCATCTAGCTCCTTATTGTTTTTAAAAAAGGGCGCCGAAGGCGCACGTGCCCGCGCGCGTGCGCGTGCACGCGCCTCTATTCATAGAGGCGATCTGAAAAAAGGGGCGGAGCGGGTGGATGACGCTCAGGTGTGCGCCGCGGCGCTACTGCGCATGTGCGGGCGTCCAGCGTGTTTTAAAGATAGCTGGCTATTGAATGCACAGACAGAGCTAGCAACAGATAAAGGCACACAGAGGCGGTTGATGCAGGCATCCCCTAGAAAGGCACTTTAGTAGACACCAACTGTGATATAGCAGCAATTGTGCTAGACTATTCTCAGTAAAAGTGGTGTATTACGGCTGGAATACCTCAGCTTTAGGCTTAAGAATATGCCGTCCAGAAGCTCCGGAACTGAATCTTCCAGGAAGCGAAGGGGGTCTCATCGGGCTCTGAGGTGGGCATGCTTCTGCTGCACCAGTCTCCCCTGAAGTTCAGAGGTAAGTGACCATAGAGACCCCGCAGGGGTACTTGGTACTGTGGCTGTCCTCAGTCACCTGCTCCTGTGTATGTAACAGAGGAGGTTTTTTCCTCAGCTCTGGGAGGATTAGAGAGAGATGGTCAACATTGATCGCTGCCTCCCTGTCAGGGAAAGCACGCCGATCTCCGTCTCCTCCTTCAGAGTGCCTGTTAGCAGAGCAACAGTCCCATACAGGGATCGACCTGCCTGAAGGGGATCAGGATGAGGTTGATTCTGTTATAGAGGAATCAACAGTGGAGGAACCCTTCTCAGCAGCTCAAGCTGAAAGATTATGGGTTCAGTCTCTGACTAACATGGTCCGATCGGCATTAAAAATGCACCTTGCGGAACCATCAACCACTACTGTATCCTCGTTGGGGTCACTAGAAGCCCCCAGACTGTCTGTTCTTTTCCACTTCACCCTTTTACTGAAAGGGCTTATTTACCAGGATTGGGAACGTCCTGAGAAAATATTATTCCCCAAAAGATTTCCGGTGGTCTATCCCATGGAGGATAAGTTCATCAAAAAAAAAAAAAAAAAATGGAAGGTCCCTACAGTGGACGCAGCCATCTCTTGTATGTATAAATCACTGACATGTCCAGTGGATAATGTCCAAATGTTCAAGAACCCAATAGATAAAAGATTGGAGTCCTTATGAAAGTCTGCTTCTTTCTACAGCAAGCTTGGTGACACAACCAGCAGTAGCAGCTATTGGGGTCTGCTAAGCAGTGAAGGATCAGTTAAAACAGGTCTTGAGGGACTTGACAGATCAGCAGGCCTTGCCCTAGCTGATCTACCTAGAGCCTTAGGCTTTGCGGTTGACGCCATAAAGGATTCAGTCCATCAGGCCTCCCGCCTTACGCTGTCTAGAGTACACATGCGTAGGCTTCTATGGCTCAAAAACTGGTCTGCTGAAGCTGCCTGTAAGGAATGGCTGGTTAGCGTCCCATTTCATGGTGAACGCTTATTCAGGGAAAACCTGGACAAATATATTCAGAAAATTTCCAGCGGTAAAAATACGCTCTTGCCGGTTAAAAACAGAGTTAGAGGTCCCTCTTTAAGAGGCCTGCTTCTCCAGTCCCTGGGGCATCGGCTGTGTAACAGTTCCGACGGCCTCCTCGGTCAATTCCCGGGGGTAAAAAACAGGGACAATAGCAGGGTAATGAGAAACCCTGGGTCAGGGGAGGTACAAAACCTCCCCCAAAGTTAAATTCATTGAAGGGTTGCCCCCACTCAGTCGGGTGGGGGGAGGACTCCAGTTGTTCACAAGAGACCTGGCGGGACGCGATCAAGACAGATAGGTGCTCTCCGCAGTATGTTGGGGATACAGATTGGAGTTAAGACACTCTCCTCCTTCCCATTTTTGAGGTCAAAACGTGCCAAGGGATCCCCGGAAGAGAGAGTCCCTCCTGTTGGCACTAGAACAACTATTGCTCCAAGGAGTAATTATGGAGGTTCCCCTGGAAGAATGAGGGTTCGGGTTTTACTCAAACCTCTCTACAGTCCCGAAGCAAACGCGGACGGGAGGCCCATATTAATTCTAAAAGGGCTATACAAATTCCTGTATATCAGGACTTTCCGATGAAGTCGATCCGATCGGTGGCCACTGCCCTACAAGGGGAGGATTGGTTAGCCGCGATCGACATCAAAGATGCTTATCTGCACATTCCCATCTTTCCAGTCTACCAAAAGTTTCTACGCTTTGCAGTAGAAGGGCGCCATTTTCAGTTCAGAGCCTTACCCTTCGGTTTGGCCACAGCACCACGAGTGTTTACAAAAATTCTGGCCCTTTATTGGCCAATCTAAGAACACAAGGTGTAATGATAATGGCATATCTAGATGACTTGTTGCTGATAGACCACTCAGTGAAAAAACTAGACGTGGTCGTTCACAAGACAATCAAGTATCTGGAATCTCACGGTTGGATTATCAACCGAGAAAAGTCAGCCCTAAAAACCAGTCAAAAGTCTGGAATACTTGGGGCTAAGGTTGGATTCAGGCCAGAGAAAAATATTCTTGCCTCGAGGAAAGGTGTTGTCTTTGAAAGATTTGGTCCACTTAGTGGGTACAAAAAAGACAGCCGTCCATACGCCTGTGCATAAGGCTGCTGGGAAAAAGGGTGGCATCATTCGAAGCAGTACCCTACGGTCAATTCCATTCAAGGAATTTGCAGGGGGCCATACTGTCAGCCTGGAACAAAAAAGTTCAGGCCCTAGACTTACAATGTCCTTGTCCCCTTCCGTTCGCAAGAGCCTCCGTTAGTGGTTGGTTCCCCAGAATCTGGAAAAAGGGAAAACCTTCAGTCTGATTTCTTGGAAGGTGGTCACTACAGATGCCAGCCTTATAGGCTGGGGAGCAGTACTGGAGCAATAGTCTCTCCAGGGCAGATGGTCGGATGCAGAAAAGGCCCTGCCCATCAATCTCTTAGAGATACGAGCAGCCCGGTATGCCCTAGTAGCATGGACATCCAAACTCCAAGGGTCCCCTGTCAGAATTCAATCAGACAATGCCACAGCAGTGGCATATATCAATCATCAGGGGGGCACCAGGAGTCGTGCAGCCCAGAGGGAAGTAAATTACATCCTGAAATGGGCAGAAAAATATGTCCCAGCCATATCTGCGGTATTCATTCCAGGAGTGGAGAATTGGAAGGCGGACTTTCTAAGTCGCCAGCAATTAGGCCCAGAGGAAGGGTCCCTTCACCCCAAGGTTTTCTGGACAATATGTCAGCGGTGGGGAATATCGGATGTAGATCTTCTAGCATCCAGATTCAACGCAAAGGGGGACAGGTTTGTCTCTCGGACAAGGGATCCCCTAGCTTGCGGCTCGGATGCCCTAGTGTTCCCTTGGGATCAGTTTAAGCTGATATATGCATTCACACCGCCACAATGGTTACCTCGATTACTCCGCAGAATCAGGGTAGAAAAGAAACCAGTGATTCCGGTGGCTCCAGCGTGGCCCCGAAGAGCGTGGTACGCGGAGATTGTAAAATTTCAGTGGGGAGTCCTTGGACTCTCCCACGTCGTCCGGACCTGCTTTCGCAAGGACCGATATACCACCCTTCCTTACCAGCCCTAGGTTTGACGGCCTGGCTATGGAAGCCCACATTCTAAAAAAGAGAGGGCTCTCTAATCCTGTGGTATCTACCATGATCAATGCCAGGAAGCCAATATCCAGGCAGATCTAATATAAAATCTGGAAGGCGTACATCGCGTGGTGTGAGGCCAAGAAATGGCATCCACATAAGTACGTAATAGGTAGGATTCTGGACTTCCTACAATGGGCTGTAGATAGGAAGCTTGCCTTGAGTACTATCAAGGGTCAGATTTCGGCCTTGTCAATATTTTTTCAAAGGCCCTTGGCTTCGCATTCACTAGTCAAAGCCTTTATACAAGGAGTGATGCGTATTAGTCCTCCGGTTAATATTCCCATATGTCCATGGGATCTAAACTTGGTTCTGTCGGTTCTACAGAAACAACCATTTGAACCATTACAGCATATTTCTTTGGTGCTTCTCACCAGGAAATTGATTTTTCTAGTAGCCATTTGTTCGGCTAAAAGAGTGTCGGAATTAGCAGCTATGTCCTGTAAGGAGCCATATTTGGTTATCCATAAGGATAGAGTAGTGTTACGTCCTCATCCAGCCTTTCTTCCTAGGGTGGTATCGAGGTTTCATTTGAACCAAGATGTGGTTCTTCCTTCTTTTTTCCCCAAACCTACTTCGGTAGAGGAAAAGTTAGTGCATTCTTTGGATGTAGTAAGAGCAGTTAAAGCTTATCTAAAGGCCACTGCTCAGATTCGCAGAACGGATACTTTGGTTATTCTGCCGGAAGGCCCCAGAAAGGGTCAGGCAGCGTCAAAATCTACTTTAGCCAAGTGGATTCGACAGGTCATAATACAAGCCTATGGCTTGAGAAGGAGACCGCCTCCGTTCAAAGTTAGAGCGCACTCCACGAGAGCAGTTGGAACTTCATGGGCAGTGCATCACCAGGCCTCCCTGGCTCAAATCTGTAAGGCCACAACATGGTCTTCAGTACACACGTTTACTAGGTTCTACCAGGTGGACGTTAGAAGTCAGGAGGATGTCGCCTTTGGGCGCAGTGTGTTGCAGGCCGCAAAAGATCCTCATGTCTGATAGCGCTCAGCTTATATATGGTGTATCCCCCCCCTCATTGGGCATTGCTTTAGGACATCCCATTAGTAATGACTATGTCGCTCTGTGTCCCGTGATGTACGAGAAAGAAAATAGGATTTTTATAACAGCTTACCTGTAAAATCCTTTTCTTGGAGTACATCACGGGACACAGAGCTCCCGCCCCTCTTTGGGGACACTTATTGCTTTGCTACAAAACTGAGGTGCTCCCGGATGGGAGGGGCTTATATAGGGGAGGGTACTTCCGGTTTTGGAAGTTGCCAGTGCCAGCACCTGACGGTATATATATAACCCATTAGTAATGACTATGTCGCTCTGTGTCCCGTGATGTACTCCAAGAAAAGGATTTTACAGGTAAGCTGTTATAAAAATCCTATTATTAGGGGATAGATTTATGGTATTTTTATTTACTCAATTTTTTTATTATGGTCGCGATCTTGCCTGAGCCTGGACCGGCTCTATGACGTCAGACAGCGGACTCCCCCCCCCCCCCACCACAACTGCATGTACAATGTGATGCCTCGTACACACGACCGGTTTTCCCGTTGGATAAAAAAACGATGGTTTTCCCGACAGAATTCCTCTCAAGCCTGCCTTGCATACACATGGTCACACAAAAGTCCGGTGTACTTTTGACTGCCAAGAACGCGGTGACGTAAAAGACTACGACGAGCCGACAAGATGAAGTTCTATGCTTCCGAGCATGCGTCAAATTCTTTCCGAGCATGCACGTTTTTTTTTCCTGTTGGAAAAGCATACAGACGAACGGTTTTTCCGCTAGTATTTTTTCCTAACGGGAAAAAAGAGATCCTGCTCTCTTTTTTTTCCGCCAGTTTTCACGTCGGAAAAACTCAGATGGAGCATACACACGGCCGGGATTCCCGGCCAAAAGCTCTCATCGTAGTTTTTCCGACAGAAAAAACGGTCATGTGTATTGTGACAGCAGGAAGGTAAAGTCACCTGGTTGCATCCAGGGGGGTAGATATATTTCGCCCAGATTCAGGCTTTACGCCGACTTATACAACTAGGTGGAGAGTTGTATAAGGCTAGTGGGCTCATGGATGACTCATACCTCTAGGGAGAGGGCTGGGCGTCGTGCAGACAGGGAGTTGATGAGACCAGCTGAAGCTTGTCAGCTCATTTAGGCCTCTATAAGAACTCCCAGCTTCATTAGATGTTAGCTCATGCCTGGAACCAGACCTGTGTGGACTGTCTAGGGAGAGTGAACCCCTGTGCGGTGAGACAAAGCCTGTGTGGCTATTTGCTTGGACATTTAAAACCAGGGACTTAGGGACTAGGACAGCACTAGGCTGATCCCAGTCGTTAGTTAGGAAACCTGTATGTTTAGTCAGAGGTCAACTTGACCAGGATTTATTTTGGTTATGTTTCTTTTGCTTTGCTGTGTTTTGTCACTGTAAATAGAAAATAAACCGCACCTTTTTGATTTTGAAAACCACAACCTCCGTTTGCTGGGCCTGTTTTGTGTGGGGAGCCCATCCCGGGGGTCACACACACCCGCTGCCGAGCTAACCCCCTCACAGTATGCATTAAGTGGTTGTAAACCCACTTTTGCAACTTGCACCTACAGGTAAGCCTAGATTAAGGCTTACCTGTAGGTGCAAGAAATATCTCCTAAACCTACACGGTTTAGGAGATAATTGCTAAAAATGACATGCGTCGGTGTCTACGGCGCATGCGCGCCGTAGACAACGGCGCATTCATAGGGTTAATCCCATTCACAAATCCAGCTTAGCTGGATTTGACGGCTCCCGCGCGCATGCGCGGAGTCATGTCTTAGCCGCTCCGGCCAATCACAGCGCCGGAGCGGCGCTGTGATTGGCTGGAGCGGCGATACCCGGAAGTAACCTTCCGGCTATCGTGGCAGCGATGGCTGGAGAGGGAGACGAGGACGCCTTCGGGGGCCCCGATCTAAGGTAAGTGATGCACAATGAGCTAGTATGCTAGTCATACTAGCTCATTATGCCTTTGTCTTGCAGGTTGGTTTTAAAAAAAAAATATTTAACAGGGTTTACAACCACTTTAAGGCCTAAAGCCTCGTACACACGGCCGAGAATCTCGTCAGGAAAAAACTCGTTGTTTTTCCTGACGAGATTCTTGGACAAGAAACTTGTCCCGGCTGAGCGTACACACGTACCTTTCAAAAGAACCGCAGTTCTTTTGAATGGCACGAATGCGGTGACATCATCGACTACAACGAGCGTGCACTCGTCACATTCAGCGCCGTCGCCGCCATCTTGCTACACCCTACCTATGCCTAGGAAACTACCGCGCATGCGTCAAAGTCATTTCGAGCATGCGCGGGTTTCCACGGCGACAGGTAAGTGTACACACACTCGGGTATCTCGTCGAGAAACAGGCCGACGAGAATCCAGATGAGAAAATAGAGAGCAGGTTCTCTATTTTTCTCGTCGAGATTCTTGCCAGTTTTCTTGACAAGAAACCTGAAAGCCGCGTACACACGACCGATTTACTCGGCAAGAAAGTTCTGCCAGCAAGTTTCTTGCTGGTTCTTGCCGAGAAAATCGATCGTGTGTACGAGGCTTTAGACAGTCTGTGGCTGTTAAAATAAATACATATGTAGCAGCCTCCACTCTCCCCTCTTTCTCATCAGCTCGTCTCTCTCTTGTCTAGGGGTACCTTATGAGGAGAGAGTGCGGGGTCACCACGCCAAGCCTCCACCACAGGTGTCTGTGTAATGTAAGCAAAGTTCTTGTTCTACCTTCGGGTCGGTGTTCTGCCCCTGGAACCTCCAAAGAGAGTTACCTTGAACAATGTCTGCCAGAAAACGAGCCCCACACCATTAAAGTCCAACACTCCTTTATTCTTCTCAATGCACAAGTGAACACAATCAGTTGGACTCCTTAGAGAACAGAACAGACAAGGAGGTGTGGATGCGAGTAGGCCCAGACACAATGATCTCTCCACTTTCCTTCCTGAAAGTGGGTTGCGGTCTCCTAGCGAAGGGGGATTTCCTTCCAGGCGGTCTCCGATGGAAGGCTCACCTGTCACCGGCAATATGCTGCACCGGGTCTTCAAGCAAGTGTCTCCTCCCGGTCCATTACGCCCTCCGGATTCGGGTACCCTCTCCCAGGGTCCCCTAGGATCTCCTTCCCTCGCGGAACTCAGTGTTGGGCACTGAGCTCCAGACCTCCATCCGAGTACCTCACCCCAGGCTAAAGGTGCCTGGGATGCAACATGACCTCTGAACGTCCTCTAGGCCTAGGCCGCCTAGAGGACCGACACGAACCACCGCCCACAGGCTGAAGGTGCCTGGGACTCGAACCCGTGACAAAGATGGCCGGCCCCTTTATACCCTCTCCCAGCAAGCATGGCGGGTTCCCCGCCCCACCATACCGCTGCCGAGGGAGGACAAAAAGGGAGCACAGCACATAGCAAGGGTTCAACCCCAGCCCAAGGCGACAGCGCCACCCGTGGGGCTGCAGGGAACTGCATATCACTGGTGTCTCTGCCAGTTTTAAATACACAGAAAAGTGTATACCCGCTACACATACATAAAGTATATTTGCAGGATGGTAATCATGTCATGTTTCAGTAGACCTTACCCCACGCAATGTTGGTGCCAAAATCAGTTTTATTCCTTTTTTTGTGATGAGACGTTCTCTTTGTGCATTTTCTTTTTATTACAAAAACAGTTTCTAAAAGCTGTCTAGCTTGAGAATATTGTCCATGAAAGACTTGTTCTGTAATAGTTTAGGAGGATTGTGTGCACAAGAAATCCTGAAACTGTATAAGATAAAAAAAAAACTCAGCTCCAGTTACAGAATAGTGAGACAATGAGGTCATACCTTGAAATGAATCTTGCGTGGTATGCAAACTTAGACTGACGCTTGATTATAATATAGGCCATGGGATCTTAGATTCGCTTTTTACTTCCAGGTGGCAAGAAACATATTTTGTCTTGTCTCCCAGCGGTTCAGGAATCATGTTCATTAGCCGAGGATGTATCTCTTTCTGTTTTCCTCAAGACTGCTTGCTGAAAAAGAAAAAGATGATTTAGCTTAACACAATGGTGTGGTTGGGGTAATACATCAATATAAACTTATATAAGAAGACAAATCCGCAGTAGATTTAAGAGATATGTGCACAGAGCAGTAGTAGCACACAGGATCGGATTGTTCATTTTTGCTGCCTCCCCTCGTTGTTGGTTACTAGGATGCTGGCAGCCCAGCATCTTTGGTTGCTAGGGCGCTGGCGGCCTGGGCTGCACAGCCTAACTGGTTGCTAGGACACTGGTGGCCCAGACTGCACTTCATCTTTGGTTGCTAGGGCGCTGGTGGCCTGGGCTGCACGGCCTAACTGGTTGCTAGGACACTGGTGGCCCAGACTGCATAGCGTCTTTGGCTGCAGGTACACTGGGCCGCATAGCGTCTATGGTTGCTTGTACACTGGTGGCCTGGGCAGCACAGCATCTTTGGTTGCTAGTATGCTGGTGGCCTAGGCCACACAGTGCCATTTGCTGCTAGGATGCTGGTGGCTTGGGACCGGGCTCGGGCTGAACATATATAGGCTAAATAAGCACAGGGGATGGAGTGCTGTCTGAGGCGGCTGCCTCAGTTGGCCCCTTTGCCGGCATGGCCCTTCACTCACACATGTTGCTGATTGGGACCAGTCACTAAAACCAAACTGCCCCAGTTCTATGGTCACAGCATACACTTTTATTCTACAACATCAACATTGTAATGGCAATACAAACAATAGTTTTTATTGACAATCCAATATAAGCTTACTTGAGAAATCTCCTTTAATGTTGTAAGTGCTGCTTGTCTGCTGGACATCTTTCCACAACTTTCTGGATCTCCTGCATGCTTTGCAGCTTTTCCTCTGCTGTTTACTTTCAACTTCCAAGGACTATATATCCCATGGTACCTTGCTGCCTGCAAGCTGTGATTCCTGTACTGACTCCCCCTGTTAAAAACTAACTCCTCCTCTCAGCACCTCTGTAGTTTAGAAGGCAGGCTCTGTGAAATGTGTGACACAGCAGAGCCTACTCACAGGGCATAGTGACTACGTGTCAATTCAAGGAAGTAAATGTACAGGGATCTTCACATAGTTGGTTTACTAACTGAACAAGATCATTCAGATGAATAGGAGTAGGCTAGTAATAATTGAAATACAATGTGGAAATGAATTTATGATTTTACATTTTGACCATAGATATGCTTTAAAGTGTTACTAAACCCAGGACTCTGCATTCACTATATCTGGTCTCCCACAGTACACAGAACATGGAAATGCAATTATTTTAGTAAATATAAACTGCTAAATACCTTTTTCCATCAGCAGTATATAGCAGTCTTGTGACTTCCATCAGTGTCTGGTTAAAGCTTGCAAGAGGAGTTTTCATACTGCACTGGCTGTCCTATCAGGATGCAGGACCCCTGACCCTCTGTCTGGACAGTGCTGTTTGACCCTGTGCTGATCACATGCAACCTAACAAGAAAAAAAAAATGGTAGCAATACAAACCAAACTGAGCATGTGCAGCCTGACTTCAGTCTTATCCGTACATGTTTGGGGGGCAATGCAAGAAGGGGAGGATCCGAGAAGACAGGATCAAACAGCGTTTTTACACAATGCAGAGGAATAACCCCTTAGGTTTCACAGTGAGTATAACAAGCATGCTTTACTGCATATACAGACTGATTTTACTGTTGTGGGTTTAATAACACTTTAAGTTCTAGGTGTACTGATAAAAAGTGGGCTTATTATCTTTTGCAGCTTCTCCATCCCCTCTCCAGAAAAGACAAACGGGCACACAAGAGGAAATATACATTTTTAGAAAGTACAATTTGCTTACTTTGCTTAAAGCAATTGGAAACACTCAAATTTAAAAACAAACATGTCATACTTACAGTACCTGCTCTGTGTATTAGTTTTGCACAAAGCAGCCCTGTTCCTCCTCTTTTTGGGTCCCCTGCTAGTACTCCTGGCTCCTCCCCCCTGCTAAGTGTCCCCATAGCAAGCTGCTTGTTTTGAGGGCACTCATACGTGTTCGCTCCCAAGTCGGCTCTGTGTGTCCATAGATACACAGAGCACAGCTCGGCCCCGCCCCCTTCTGACTTGCTGCAATTGACAGCTCCCACTGCTGTGTCTGAGCCAATAGGGAGAGAGAGACACGGCTCTTGTTCACAGCGCTGGATCAAGATCAGGCTCAGGTAAGTATAAGATCTATATAGATCACATACTAGCTCATTATAAAAAACGTACCTTAAAACTAAGCCCTGCAGTGCTGCCTGCACTCCGCTCCCACAGCCGACAGCTTTCACCGAAGTTACTTCGAGGTTCGCGGGCTCCGGCACTGTGATTGTCCGGAGACGCGGTGACGTCACTCCCACGCATGTGCGGGGGTGCCGCCAGTCACATCACAGGTGCTGAAGAAATGGCCGTTTCTTCGGTACGCATGCGCCAATGACGTCGGCAGCAGTGCATACAGTGAATATCTCCTAAACGGTGCAAGTTTAGGATATATTTACAGTACCTACAGGTAAGCCTTAATATAGGCCTACCTGTAGGTAAAAGTAGTGTAACAGAGTTTACAACTACTGTAAGCTGGTGCCATGACTGCTGCCCCAGGCTTCCTGTTTCATGGTGGCTCTTTTCTCCTGCAGCCTCTTATGAAGCCACCCTTGCATGCATGGACTAGAGCTGCATCTCCCTACACCAGCCATCATTAAGGCCGGGTTCCTATGCGAATTGGATGCAGCTTAAAACGCATCCAATTTGCATGTCATTAGAAAATACATACATTTTAATGAGGCTGGTTCACATATCTGCGGTGGATTCGCACTGCGCAGTGCAGAAAAAACGTGTGCATTTGTTAGACGTTGCGTTCAGGCTCAGGTGCGAATTCAGGCCCATTATCTTCTATGGACACGCATCTGATTCGCAGATGCATTGCGTTCTGAACAGGCATTCTCTCCCCGTGTTCACTACACCCCCCCCCCTCCCTGCTCATCTGATCCGCAGCTACAACGCGGAAGAAGCGCTGAACAGCTGCTTCTTCTCTTCGCACAGAGAACAGCCTAAATGTCCGGACTGTCAGTCTGAAGTGCCAGATCCCCACCACTCAGCAGTCATTGGTTGCTGGGACCGCGGGCGTCTCACCAACCAATGACTTCACGTGTGCGCCCCCTTCAGCAAGGTTCCCAGCGCAGCTCCTGCCCCCTGCAGCTCGTTACCTCTCCCGCCTCCTGCTCCCTGCCTCTTATGCTGATATGCTGTTTACAGGGGCATGCTGATTTTATGTTAAGAACCAAGTTGATGGGCACATATTATGTTAAGGGGCACTCTGATGGGCTCATACTATTTAAAGGGGCACTCTGTTGGGCACATACTATGGAAAGGGGCACTCTGATAGCCAAAACCTATGGAAAGGGGCACTCTGATGGGCACATACTATGGAAAGGAGCTCTCTGATATGCACCTACAATAGAATGAGGCACTCTGATGGGCACATACGGAAAGGGGCACTCTGATGGGCACATACTATGGAAAGGAGCTCTCTGATATGCACCTACAAAAGAATGAGGCACTCTGATGGGCACATACGGAAAGGGGCACTCTGATGGGCACATAATATAGAAAGGGGCACTCTGATGGGTACATACTAGGGTAAGGAGCACTCTGATAGGCACCTACAATGGAATGGGGCACTGATGGGGAAATATAATGGAAAGGGGCACTCTGATGGGCACACTGGGGCATTATGAGCACATGTGATGGAAAGAAACACTCTGATGTGCACATGTGATGGAAAGGGGCATTCTGATGGGCACATACTATAGAAAGGGGCACTCTGATGGGCACACTGGGGCATTATGGGCACATGTGATGGAAAGAAACACTCTGATGTGCAGATGTGATGGAAGGGGGCATTCTGATGGGCACATACTATAGAAAGGGGCACTCTGATGGGCACACTGGGGCATTATGGGCACATGTGATGGAAAGAAACACTCTGATTTGCACATGTGATGGAAAGGGGCATTCTGATGGGCACATACTATAGAAAGGGGCACTCTGATGGGCACACTGGGGCATTATGGGCACATGTGATGGAAAGAAACACTCTGATGTGCAGATGTGATGGAAGGGGGCATTCTGATGGGCACATACTATAGAAAGGGGCACTCTGATGAGCACACTGGGGCATTATGGGCACATGTGATGGAAAGAAACACTCTGATGTGCAGATGTGATGGAAGGGGGCATTCTGATGGGCACATACTATAGAAAGGGGCACTCTGATGTGCAGATGTGATGGAAGGGGGCATTCTGATGGGCACATACTATAGAAAGGGGCACTCTGATGGGGATATATGATAGAAAGGGGCACTCTGATGGGGATATATGATAGAAAGGGGCACTCTGATGGGGATATATGATAGAAAGGGGCACTCTGATGGGGAAATATGATAGAAAGGGGCACTCTGATGGGGATATATGATAGAAAGGGGCACTCTGATGGGGATATATGATAGAAAGGGGCACTCTAATGGGGATATATGATAGAAAGGGGCACTCTGATGGGGACACCTGATGAAACTTGACAATAAATATTGTTAAAATGCTATGGAAATTGTAATTTTATCTTTTTTTTTTATAGAGATACAGTGACTACAATCTTTGTGAGTTGTCGCACAAACTTGGGATTCAGACCTCGGCTGGAAGAAATGTTTTATGGCTGGACCTCCTTGAATTTATATTTAATACCCCTGCCCTGCCCTACACTGTGTACATCAACAGAAACACACAGCCCCTAAACCTGGGACAGCAAGGCACTGCTCCTCCTCCCTCATCTGTCCCTTCTCAATGCTAACAGACTCTAGACTGCATTGTCCACTGCTGAAGTTCAGGGAAGCTGCACCGAAAGAACAGAAGCCAGCAGCATCGAAAGCTGTAAGTTGCAAGTGCTGGTGTAAAAATTTAAACACAGAGTTTACTGGACAATGTTTATTTTATTGTGCTCCCTGTGTCAAGCTAACAAACGCTGAGGGATTAATCCTACTTTAATTATGGATTTATTCCGCCCCTGCATATTTCAGCTAAGCTTTTCATAAGAGCCCTTCTGTAGCCTTTGTCCTGGTTCTCTTCAGCTTGCCCTGGTTTTACAGCATTCTGATAGGTCAGTTCACTAAAATCTTGTTGAAGAACATTTTTTCCCTTCTCAAAAGTCTAAAACTTTCTTTAGGCCAAATGATTTGCATTCTCCGTTGTCTCTGGAATGTCGTTCGTCTCTTCTTTGCTGCAAAGTTATCTTTAAATACATAATGATGTGTAAAGTATGCCTCTTGTTCTCTAGCATACGTTTTTATACCCGTCTAAAGTTGTCGTTTGTTTTGAATAAAGAAAATACAATCTGCATTGACTTGTTCCTCCCACACTTATTCATGGCGTTATCATGTACAGGCGCAATTGAAGGCGAGCTGGTTTTTCTGGGTACGCCATTGGCAGTATATGTGAGAAGCAGAAAAAGCTGCTGAACACGTAGGAACACGTGAGATAAGTAACATGTGGATTGAACTGCTGCCTTATAAAAGATATTACTCACAAAAATGGTCAGGTCTATGGAAGGCGACAGACACATAACTAATATAAGGGCTGTTTGGACTTGTGTCCCTTTTTTTTTTTAATACATTTTTTTATACATAAAATGTAAACCTTTTTACTCTAATTTGTGCTACTTTCTGGGCACCGAGATGGTTCATGTTTCCTATGCTGGGGGTTTATTGGGGGCACCCCCTGGCTATATAGGGTTGCCACCTGTCCAGGATTCACCCGGACAGTTTGAGTTTGGAATCACGTGTCCGGGTTTAAAACTGCATGAAAACCGGAATCATTATTGAGACCGTACTACCATAGCTCCCAACTGTCCCTGATTTCAAGGGTCTGTCCCTGATTTGGAGCAATGTCCCTCTTTTGTCCCTCATTTTGGTCTGATCCATATAGTTGTATATAAAATGCATTTTTTATCTTTCAAAAAGTGTTTCCCAGTGCTAAATCTTTCATCCAATTTCTAAATTGCTGCATTTGTACATTTTAAAAGCCAATATAAAGGAATAGTAGTGGTAAAAAAACGTCCTTGTGGATTTAATTAACCTTTTTTGGTTAATTCTCCTCTAAGGGTGTGTGTCAGGGGGGCGTGTCCAATGCCTACATACAATTGCAAGTAGGTGTCCCTCATTCGCATTTCAAAATGTTGGGAGGTATGGTACTACTATGGCTTCTCAGCAGGGTAGCTGGCTGCAGTTGTCTAAGCCAAGAGTGTCTGTTATACTCTCTTTTACACTGCCCAAAGCTAACACTAACAACCCCCCCACCCCCCCCCCCACACACACAGACAGGAGGGGAGAGAGGGCTCAATTTGCTCCATTTCCTTCTGCCCCTACCCCTCTGTGTCTGCCCACACTCCAATCCCCAGTGCTGTGCCTCAGAAAAGGAAAGTGGGGGCTGGAAATTTAAAGTCCAGCAGCTTCAGATACATCTGGATAAGAGGTGCTGACTACCAAGGGGTGAGTGAGCTCACCATCCATCCCTGTATGTGACTGAAGTCTCCCCCCTCTCTGTCCTGCCTCTGAGTGAGCACACTAATGTAAATCAGAGTTCTCAGAGCACCCCTTACATCAGAGCTCCCCTTTACACCAGAGGCCCCAGTGTTTCCCCTTACATCAGAGCTCCCCTTTACACCAGAGGCCCCAGTGTTTCCCCTTACATCAGAGCTCCCCTTTACACCAGAGGCCCCAGTGTTTCCCCTTACATCAGAGCTCCCCTTTACACCAGAGGCCCCAGTGTTTCCCCTTACATCAGAGCTCCCCTTTACACCAGAGGCCACAGTGTTTTCCCTTACTTTAGAGTTCCCCTTTACACCGGAGGCCACAGTGTTTTCCCTTACTTTAGAGTTCCCCTTTACACCAGAGGCCACAGTGTTTTCCCTTACTTTAGAGTTCCCCTTTACACCAGAGGCCACAGTGTTTCCCCTTACATCAGATCCCTCTCCGTACATCAGACTTCTCAGTGTTACCCCTTAAATCAGGGTTCCCAGAGCATCCCTTGTGTTATAGTCCCCAGAGTTCTCCCTTACATCAGAGTCTGCAGAGTCCCCCCTTACATTGTAAGGGAACTCTGCGAGTTCCAATGTAAAAGGGGAACTCTGTGGACTCTGATGTAAAGGGGGACTCTTGTGATTAACTTCATATGATTAGAAATTTTATTTAAAGTGGAGTTCCACCCAAAAATGGAACTTCCGCTTTTCGGAATCCCCCCCTCCCTCCTGTGTCACATATGGCACCTTTCAGGGGGGAGGGGGGGGGAGATACTTGTCTAATACAGGTATTTTGCTCCCACTTCCGGGCATAGATAGCCGAGCCACCCTCGGGTATCTACACCACGTCCGGCGCCTCCTTTGTCCCCCCGCTGTCTTCTGGGAGACACACAGGTCCCAGAAGACAGCAGGGACCATTCAGATGGCGCAGCGTGAGTCGTGCATGCGCAGTAGGGAACCAGGCCGTGAAACTGCAAGGCTTGACTTCCTGATTCCCTTACCGAAAATGGCGGCGCCTCCACCAGAGAGCTGAGTGACAGATCGGTTTCGGGTGCCGACATCGCGGGCGCCCTGGACAGGTAAGTGTCCTTATTTTAAAAGTCAGCAGCTGCAGTATTTGTAGCTGCTGACTTAAAAAGAAAAAGAAAAATTGGCGGAACTCAGGTTTGACTTGAAGAAAAGGTGGTAACCCTATGGCCAATATTTTTGATATGGAGATTAGCATGCAAAAAAAAAAAAAACAGACGATCATTCGTCCAATATTCTCATTGTGTGTACCAGGCTTTACTGGCTGAATCACCAGATGAAATCAGAATAAATAAAGCCCATTAAAGGACACTATTGCAGCCATCACATCTAAGAATTGATAAGCTGCAATACAGAAAATATTTTCTTGTGTGTTTAACCACCGGCCGACCAGCCACCATCATTATACTGCGGCAGGTCGGCTCATTCCCGCAAATCGCCGTAGCTATACGTCTGCCTTTTAAACAGCTATAGCAGGGCGGGGGACCCGATGCGCGTGGCCGGGGGGCCCGATGTCCGCCGGCCAAGTGCGATCGCGGGCACAAGAGCCAGAACGGCGATGTGTGTGTGTGTAAACACACACATCCCCATTCTGACAGGAGAGGAGAGACAGATCGGCTGTTCCTAGTAATTAGGAACAGCGATATGTCCCCTCCTCTAGTCAGTCCCATCCCCCCACAGTTAGAAACACACATGAGGGAACACATTTAACCCCTTGATCGCCCCCTAGTGTTAACCCCTTCCCTGCCAGTGACATTTACACAGTAATCAGTGCATTTTTATAGTACTGATCGCTGTATAAATGGCAATGGTCCCAAAAATGTGTCAAAAGTGTCCGATCTGTCCGTCGCAATGTTGCAGTACCGCTAAAAATTGCAGATCGCCACCATTACTAGTTAAAAATGCTATAAATCTATTCCCTATTTTGTAGACGCTATAACATCAGAGTCCGCCCCCCTTACATCAGAGTCCTCTCCGTACATCAGACTTCTCAGTGTTACCCTTTAAATCAGGGTTCCCAGAGCATCCCTTATGTTATAGTCCCCTTGTGCAAACCAATCAATATACGCTTATTGCGATTTTTGTTACCAAAATTATGTAGAAGAATATATATTGGCCTAAACTGATGAAGAAATTTGTATTTTTACATTTTTTGGGGAGGGATATTTATTATAGCAAAAAGTAAAAAATATATATATATATATATATATATATTAGGGCTGTTACTGATTAAAATTTTTGTGTTCGATTAATAGATTTTTTTTTTTAATCGGTTAATCGACTAATTTCGATTAATTATAACGCACATAGATCCAACTACTTTTAGCTGATCTCCTTGCAGGCTGATTCCCAGTGCAGCTCCCAACCACTGGAAAAATCGATAGGCTACAAAAAACACACAAAGGCAGCGCTCGATGGGAATAGCATTAAAACTTTTATAGTCTTCAAGTAGGTATCAAAATAAATATTGCACTGGAGATAAAATCGATGTAGCTACACAAGCTGTAAAAATGGTGCGAGTAATACCAAACGGTAGCAAAAGCAGTCATAAAAACATGTAGCTAAGTATGATACTGGTCTAAAAATGTGTACAACGATACCACTGCTGAATCCAGATGAGGAGGGGCTAACATCAGTCCGTCGGCATGTAGATGTCCCATGAAGGGAACTATCACAACTAACAGTGGATGGCTGTAGAATCCCAGGTTGATAGAGGGAAGTGTAACAGCCCTTGCGTGTGGCAGATAGTAAGGTCCCGCCGGCATGCAGATATGAAGGCACAGCAAAGGAGCCCTTCAGATGGACACGGCAAGCCCAAAGAATTTTGATCGATCAAAAGAATTTTGATCGATCAAAACAATTAATCGATGAATCGAGGAATTAATAGTTAATTTCCACAGCCCTAATATATATATATATATATATATATATATATATATATTTGTTTTTTTTTAATTGTCTGTCTTTTTTTGTTTATAACGCACAAAAAAAAAAACACTGCAGAGGTGATCAAATACCACCAAAAGAAAGCTTGATTTGTGGGGGAAAAAGGACATAAATTTTGTTTCGGTACAGCATCACACAACCGCGCAATTGTCAGTTAAAGCGAAGCAAGTGCCGTATCGCAAAAAATGGCCTGGTCATTAAGGGGGCAAATCCTTCCGGTCCTTAACTAGTTAAAGAAAAAAAATCCAAAATTTATGTGTACACTTTCCTCTCATCCTCTCACTTCCTGTTTTGACTATAGGACAGGAAATGAAAGGAAATCTGTCCAATGGGACAGAGATGGCAAAAAACCCCAAAAAAAAACAACAACAAAAAAAACATGATGGGGGTAAGAATACATACTTAAATAGATACTTTTTTTTCTTTTAAACCAGAATTTATGGTATAGTCTTGTGGCTATGTCATCATTGTGAAAATTATAAAAGTATGTTCTATAGAGATAAATAGAAATGCAAATAAAATGCGCCTAAAATCATCACACTGCAAGCAACTATGACTAAGAAAAGAGGTGAATGCAGCCTTAGGCCCGGTTCACACAGGGGCGACTTTGGGGGCGACTCGGCGACGTGATCTCAAGACGACTTGAGAGGCCCAGGTATTTGCATAATGACTTCTGTATAGAAGTCAATGCAAGTCGTCCCGAGTCGCCCCCAAAAGTAGTACAGGAAGTCCCGAGTCGCCCCTATGTGAACCGGGCCTTAGAATATACTGTATACAATAATGACTTCTGTTACACTGCTGCGGCCTTTCTTCGCTGCGGCCTTTCTTCTTAATTCAGCACTGCCATCTGGTGGTAATTATAGGGCAAAACATACACAATGGGGTTGATTTACCAAAGGCAAATAGACTGTGCTCTTTTGAAAGTGCAGTTGCACTCTGCAAGAAATGATCATGGGGGGAGATTTACTAAAACTGGAGAACTCCGGATCTGCTGTAGCTGTGCATGACAGCCAATCAGCTTCTAACTTCAGCTTTTTTTTTTAAAAGGTGTTTATTTTTAGATTTTCAAAAGAAACAATACAAAAGCTTGTTCAGTTAAGCTTTGACGATAAATTCTGGAAGCTGATTGGTTACTATGCAGAGCTGCACCAGATTTTGCACTCTCCAGTTTTAGTAAATCCCACTGAGCTTTCAAAGATCAATGGTAAGTGGCAAAGTAAATGGAAACTTACCCTTGTTCCAGAAGACTTGTGCTAGAAGGTAAGTATGGTAAGGTTGAAATGAATATGCCAGCCGAGGACTTATGCAAAATATACCGTTGGGAAATAAACCGTGAGGTAATAGCGGTCATCATAATAAAGTTCTCTCAGATCAGGGTCAATTCCACACCTCAGATCACCCCAATTCCTGCACCTTCCTACCCCAGATCACCCCAATTCCTACACCTTCATACATCAGAGCACCTCAATTTCTACACCTTCATACCTCAGATCACCCCAATTCCTACACCTTCATACCCCAGATCACCCCAATTTCTACACCTTCATACCTCAGATCACCCCAATTCCTACACCTTCATACCTCAGATCACCCCAATTCCTGCACCTTCATACCCCAGATCACCCCAATTCCTACACCTTCATACCCCAGATCACCCCAATTCCTACACCTTCATACCTCAGATCACCCCAATTCCTACACCTTCATACCCCAGATCACCCCAATTCCTACACCTTCATACCTCAGATCACCCCAATTCCTACACCTTCATACCTCAGATCACCCCAATTCCTACACCTTCATACCCCAGATCACCCCAATTCCTGCACCTTCACACCTCAGATCACCCCAATTCCTGCCCCTTCACACCTCAGATCACCGCAATTCCTGCACCTTCACACCTCAGATCACCCCAATTCCTGCACCTTCACACCTCAGATCACCCCAATTCCTGCACCTTCACACCTTAGATCACCCCAATTCCTGCACCTTCACATCTCAGATCACCCCAATTCCTGCACCTTCACACCTCAAATCACCTCAATTCCTGCACCTTCATACCCCATATCACCCCAATTCCTATACCTTCACACCTCAGAGCACCTCAATTCCTGCACCTTCACATCTCAGATCACCCCAATTCCTGCACCTTCACATCTCAGATCACCCCAATTCCTGCACCTTCACATCTCAGATCACCCCAATTCCTGCACCTTCACACCTCAAATTACCCCAATTCCTACACCTTCATACCTCAGATCACCCCAATTCCTGCACCTTCACATCTCAGATCACCCCAATTCCTACACCTTCATACCTCAGATCACCCCAATTCCTGCACCTTCACATCTCAAATCACCCCAACTCCTGCACCTTCACACCTCAAATCACTCCAATTCTTACACCTTCATATACCTCAGATCATCCCATTTCCTGCACCTTCATACCGCTGATCACCTAAATTCCTGCACTTTCACCCCTTAGATCACCCTCAGATGCCACCTCATCCCTATAAACCCGAACATATATTAATTACACAGGTTCTGTTGCTGATTAAGGTAGTAATTAAACTCACTTGGTGCCTTATCAGCATTAAATTAGCCTCAGAACTTGTGTAATTCATATGTGTTCGGGTTTAAAGGGATGAGGTGGCAACCCCAACGCTGGCACATGTGCCTTGAAGGTACGGCATAACTTGACCTTCAGAGCTTCGTACCGGAACCGAGTGACTTCATCGTGGCTCCGGCCAATCACACAGAGCGCTCAAACCTGGATGAAAGACCGGGGGAAGATGTCAGCCCTCTCAGCCGTGACCGGGCACCATGGGAGGGCTTCATTCTAAATTAAGTATTCCATAATGTGCTAGTATGGGATGCATACTAGCACATTATGTCAGTTAACAACACATATCAAATGTTGCAAACATACATATGTAGCGCTACCCCCAGTTAAGAGAGCCGCTGATATTGATTTGGGCCCTGCAGTGCACCGCTGTCAACCCCCGGCAATCGGCTCTAACCTCCCGTGGCACAGCTGGTGATAGAGAGATAGGACCGCGTGATCGCAACTGTTGGTGACGCAGTCCTATAACAAACATACACAGAATATACTTTAAAACTCCTATTAAAGTAAGCGGAACTGACACCAAATGTACTTTACCCAGATATTTTACTGAGGCTAATGGGCAAGTAATAAACAACAGTATAACAAGTTGCAGATCCCTGCAACAAACAGTAATAAAGATAAACAGAGTAATCAGAATAATAAAGTATTGCTATGCAACTCTAGCGCTGCCCTTTTACAGCTACTTCCCCTCATGGGTAGACTAACACCCAGCAATGTCTACCTATGCAGTCAGGCCTGACTGATCTAAATGGAAGTTCAGTGAAACAATATTTGCTAGCAATCTCTCGGTGGTGCACTTGAAGAACAACTTTGTAATCCCAACGAATAGTAAAGATAAAGTATCTGTCTTTAAACAGCTCTCACCACCTGGACAAGTCCAAGTCCCTTTCCTCCATCGATTCGTCTAGGAACAGGAATCCACCGACATCCAAGTCTTCAATCCTTCTGGTGTACTGCAGCAAGGAGGATTAGATGTCTCTAAGGCTCTGCTAGGCTGGCAGAGGGCTCTTTGGAAAGGAGCACACGGCCCAGGCTTCAGGCCTTGTGCACACAGCAGTTCAGCACAGAGATCCTCTTGCTAGGAGAGGGGTGTCCAAAGAGACCGACCAAAACTCCGCCTCCCCTTTATAAAGTCTGCCCCAGCAGTCTCTGTTCTGGAGCAATGCACCCTGGGTGCTGCAAGATGTACTGGGAGATGTAGTCTCTCTCTCCTCTGCTTTCACTTCCATAATGTCTCTTTACTTTCTCCCGACTCACCTCTCACCTGGAACTTCTTGTCTCTCTGCATTAAAGGGGAACACCCCGCTACACACTCCCCCCACTTGAACTCTTTGGTCCCCAAAGATAAACTTCAACAAATACTGTTTACCATTTTGGACAATGTCGAGCATGATGTTGGCATAGGGAATTCCCACCAAAACTTTGGGATGGAACTCTCTTGCCCACAGGTCACACTACCATGAGTGGCCTGCCTAACTGTGCCAGAGAGTGAGCTGGGGTTGCCCTCCACCAAATGGACGGTGGAAGGATCAGGTTGTTCAACACTTCTCCTAGCCGTTACAACAGAGTCCTCTGAGCTCGTCCCCATTTGGGGGTAAGTTAGTTTCTTGGGAGGCCTGATGACTCTGCGAGCCCTCTGCTCTCTTGGTGCTTCTGACTCTGGCACCACAGGCTCTTCTTCAGGAGTAAGTTCAGGTAACATTGCTGGTTCTGGAACCTCTGATTCAGAAGTCGACTGACGTATGGAATCTCTAGAGTCCTCCTCAGCGCAAGTGTCAGGAACATCTTCCCAGTAATCAGCTGAGGGACTGAAGGGTATGAATTCAGTAGCCTCCGGATTCAGCGTTGCATCTGGGGTATCCCCTCCATTTGGGAGATCTATGGCGGACGTTCCCAGAGTCGAGGGAGGCCACAGCCAGTCCAGTTCTCCACCTTCTTCTGTACTCAATTGGGAGGCCTCCCCATCTTTGGCTCGAGAGGTCTGGGACCGAGTGTTCGGCCTAGGAATATCCAGGATAGAGGCCGGTTCAGGGGAGTCTCTCACGGGAGGTATTCTGACTGCCTCAGCAAGTGGGAGCAGGTGGTTCCGATGCCACATCTTCAGTGGACCCACCTTTCCTTCTGGCTTTAGTTTGTAGACAGGCAAACCGGGCAACTTCCTACAGACAACATAGGGCTCAGATCTCCACCTGTCGGCAAGCTTGTGTTTTCCAGGGACCCCCAGATTGCGTAGCAGTACTCGGTCCCCGGGCTGCAGATCTTGCACTCGAACCTTCAGATCAAAATTTCTCTTGTTGCGGGCCCCCCTTTGATCCGAAGCCGCCTGGGCTTGTTCATAGGCCACCTGCAAGCTACGTCTAAGTCTGTCCACGTATCCCTTGTGGGATGTAGCTGAGGTATTGTCTATAGAAGTGCCAAAGGCCAGGTCCACAGGTAGCCTTGCTTCTCTCCCAAACATAAGTCGATAAGGGGAGTAGCCAGTGGCGTCACTTGTGGTACAGTTATAGGCATGTACTAGGGCTGATATGTGCTGACTCCAGTGTTGCTTCTTCTCTGTTTCTAAGGTTCCCAACATGTTGAGCAGGGTCCGGTTAAATCTCTCCGGCTGAGCATCTCCTTGTGGGTGGTAAGGCGTGGTTCTGGTCTTCTTTATTCCTAATGAATCCAAAAGTCTTCGGATCAACCGACTCTCAAAGTCCCTTCCTTGATCTGAGTGGAGTCTCTGTGGTAGTCCGTAATGGACAAAATACTTCTCCATAAGTATCTTGGCCACGGTGGATGCCTTCTGGTCTTTAGTTGGGAAAGCTTGAGCATAGCGGGTGAAATGGTCGGTTATTACCAGAACATTCCCCAATCCACTCAGGTCGGGTTCGAGGCAGAGAAAGTCAATGCATACCAGATCCATTGGGCCTTGACTCTGTAAGTGGCCCATTGGGGCAGCTTGATGGGGTAGGGTCTTTCTCTGAATGCATCGTGCACAGGAATGGCAATACTCCTCTACTTCTGCCCTCATGCAGGGCCAATAGAACCGATTTCTGACAAGCTGGAAGGTCCTTTCTGCCCCTAGGTGACCATGATGGTCATGCAGGGCAATTAGTACAATCTCTCGGTGCTTCTCTGGAAGAAATAACTGCCACTTATCTTCTGAGTCATCAGAGGGGCCCCTTCGGTAGACCACTCCCTGATGTACCTGTAGCCTGTCCAATTCCTTCCTCAACAGGCGAGCCTCCTTTGAGGGGTGATGTAGGAATTTGTTGGGATCCTGATTCTCCAGGGCTTCGAGGACCAATCTCCCCATGGGGTCTTCCAATTGGTCACACCTCAACTCCTTCTTGGACAGTCTCGGTAGGTTGTCTTCCTCCAGTTGAGTTACCCCACAATAGTGTTTGGGGACTCCTACCATGGTAACCCCTATTTCTTCTGCTCTGGAGCCTCCTCTGGCTTGGAATTCAGCCCCTTGACAAAGGGCCCGCACCCCGTCCGGTGCCACTTGGGTCCAATCTTCCCAGTCATTTGTCGTGGCATGAGACCTCCGGGACAGGGCATCTGCATCCCTATTTCCGGCTCCTGGTCTGTACTTCAGACTGAAGTTGAATCCAGACAATGCGGCCAACCACCTGTGTCCGGTGGCATCTAGTTTCGCGGTGGTGAAGAGGTAGGTCAGGGGGTTGTTGTCTGTCTTCACAGTAAACTCTGCCCCATACAAGTAGTCTTTTAGCTTGTCTACTACCGCCCATTTGAGGGCCAGGAATTCCAGCTTATGAGTGGGGTAATTCTTTTCTGAGGGGGTCAGGCTCCTGCTCACATAGGCCACTGGTCGCAGTTGCCCTTCATGTTCTTGGTAGAGTACACCACCTAGACCCTCATGGCTGGCATCCACATGTAATTCATAAGGTCTGGTAGGGTCGGCGTAGGCCAGGACTGGGGCAGTGGTTAAGCTCCTCTTCAGAGCATGAAAGGCCTCTTCACACCTTGGGTTCCACTGATCTTGAACTGACTCACCAGGCCTCCTGGGCCCTGAGTCATCCTCTTCCCCTTCTGCCTTTAGCAATTCATTCAACGGGCGGGCAATCCGAGCAAACCCCTCCACAAACCTCCTATAATAGGAGCAGAACCCCAGGAAGGATCTGAGCTCTGTTACTGTGGTGGGTCGTGGCCAGGAAGTGACTGCTTCCAACTTCTCAGGATCTGTGGCCACCCCTTCTTCAGACACTATGTGCCCCAGATAGTTCACAGAAGACTGGTAGAACCGACACTTCTCGGGGGAAAGCTTAAGTCCCTCTTCGCTGAGTCTTCTCAATACTTTCTCCAACCTGGCTTCATGTTCTTCCAAGGTTCTTCCAAAGACAATGACATCGTCCAAGTACACAAGGACTTCTATAAGATTCATGTCTCCAACAGTCTTCTCCATAAGGCGTTGAAAGGTAGCAGGAGCTCCAGACAGACCCTGAGGCATCCTATTGAATTCGAAGAATCCCACCGGGGTTATGAAGGCTGTCTTCTCCCTGTCTTCTGGGTGCATAGGGATTTGATAGTACCCACTCTTGAGGTCCATCACACTGAACCATTTGGCTCCAGACAAACTTTGTAGGGCATCTTCTATCCTTGGCGTGGTGTATTGGTCAGGGATGGTTCTCCTGTTGAGAGTCCTGTAATCGATACAAAGCCTCAACGACCCATTCTTCTTTCTGACCACCACGATTGGGGAGGCATAGGGATTTCTAGACTCCCGGATCACACCAGTCTTCTTTAGTTCTACAAGTTGTTCCCTCAGATCCTCCAGATCTGCCAGGGGGACCCGCCTGACCCTCTCTCGGAAGGGCTTATCTTCTTGGAGGCGGATCCGATGGGTGGCACTTCTTGCACACCCCACATCGAATTCTTCTTCGGAAAAGATCTTCTCCCACCTGGTCAGCTGGGCCTTGGCTCTTTCTTTCCAAGCCCTGGGTAGGTTCGGGTTTTCCACGGACAGTTTCTCCCAAACATCTCCTCCGTCACCCGTCCCCTTGACTTCGGACCAAGTGACCGGGGCAGCAGGGCTCACCTGACCAAGCAACACTCTGGCAGGGATCTCCATGGGTCCTCCCGTAGTGTTCCTAACACTCACCGGAACTCTGCCATGGGCCTTCTTCAGAGCCTTGAACGGAATCACTTCTGGTATCACTTCCAGGCCTGAGGACTCTTCCCTTGGGTCTGATTCCAGCATGACAAAGGGGCCAGGTTGTTCCCACGAAAGCTTCACAGTGGCCCTAAGACAGGTTACTTCTCCGGGCTGTAGCACTACTCCTTCTCTGCCAAGTCTCCACACCTTCCCTATCCCCTCTCCCGGGGTCTTCTGCTCTAAGACCAGTCGTTGGTAGGCCGTCTTTAGCATGGGATGGATTTTGGTGGCTGAATGGTTTCTCTCTTTCACTAGAGGGGTCAGGAGTCTCCTGACTAGATCCGTGTTTGTCCCAATGATCAGGGAAATCTTGCTGGCTCCAGGCGGCCGGGGACACACAACTGCCAGGGTGTCAAACACTTCAGCCTTCCCAGCCACGGATGGGTCGAAAGTCATCTTTATGGGCAGGTACCCATCATAAGGGAAACTCTGGGTTCCAAGTCCCCATATCTCCAGCTCTTCTATCTTCTGGATAGGCAGATGACTCAAGTGCCTATCATAGAAGTCCCGGTATAGTAAAGTCACCTGTGCTCCGGTGTCCAAAAGAGCTTTAGTATAGACTCCTTCCACTTGAATGGGCACAGTAGGAGACGGGCCCACCAGTTCCTTTGGGTATGGCCGGACTGGGGTCACCTCTTTTTTTTGGCTTTCGACCCTTGCCCTGCTCCTTTTGGACTTTAATTTTTCCTGAGCCTGGCATGCATTGACTTTCTCCCTCTCAATGGGGGCACAAACCCGCTGAGGGATGTTATTGTTCCTTTTAGGTGGATGTTCCTTCTTTGGGGTGCTGTACTTCCACTGAGGGGTCTTGCCCCCACCCTCTGGGGTACATCTTGGTGGGGGTGTACTATACCTCCTCCTAGGAGTTTTGTCTCCTCCATTCTTGGCCTTTTTTTTTAGTTTGGAGCGCACTGAAGATGATGGGCACCCGGTTGACTCCTTCACCGGGGCCCTTTGGAGTTTCCCGCCGGCTTGCAATTATCTGTTCTCTTCTTCTTTGGGCTGGAGCATACGTTAGCAAAGTGGCCACTCCCTCCGCAGTTATAGCAAATCACCTCTTCTCGGTCCTGTAGGGAGGCCGGTGCTGAGGTGTTCGGGAACAACTCCTTTCTTGGGCTCGGTTTCTCTTGTCTTCTCTGATCTTTCTCCATCAAAGAGGTCAGCATCTCCAACACTTGGGACATTTGCGATTTCAGAGTGTCAACCTCCGCATCTCTTTCTGGGCTCTTGACCGAATGGACAAACACTGGTACAGGTGTGACATTCGCCTTGGCCACCTGCTGATCTTCCTGCAGCGCCTCTTCGTCCCTAATAATTTTTATTAGATCAGAGTAGGTTAGTGACATTCCTCCTCCTGAGGTTTTCAGGTGCAGCCAGACTGGGTCTGAGCGCCGCGCTCCCCTCATGATCTGCTTCATGCGTGCTTCATCTGCATCTTTGGGCAGCATTCCCTTCTTCAGTACAATCTTGCATAACTGCCTGTTCAGCCTTCTAACATATTCTGACAGTTTCTCATTCGGCTGCTGGAGAGTGTGTTCAATTTGATAAATCATCTCTGACACCTTCTCCAGCTGACCAAACTCTTCCTGCAGCATGGCCAGGCAATCTTGAGCTGTACAGTTTTCATTTCCAAACCGGAAGCTCCTCACCGCTTCTGCCGCGGCACCTTTCAGACTTTCTAAGACTCGCTGTCTCTTCTGTGCCTCAGGCACCTCCCATGCTTCTACTGCCTGCAATGCCTGTTCCACCCAAGTGTCAAAATCTTCCTCCCCCGCAGGGACGGGGAGCTTCCCTGAGAAGGTGCTAAGCTTCCGGTAACCGGCCTCCACATGCACCGTACTGCTTTTCTGGCACTTAATTACAAGGTCTCCTAGAGCATTCAACAATTCAGGCCCTATAGCGGCCAGCGGTGATCCCGGGCTTAATAGTTCCTTAAGCTTTTCTGCTTTAGGGGATAGTGGTGGAGATAATTGTGGGGGTGATGGCTTTGGTGTCTGAAACCATTCTTCCTTCACTGGCAGCGTATGTATCAAGTGATAGATCTGATTATCTATGGCTTGTATACTCTGACTTTTAAAATGCTCTGGGATTTCCTTTTTCCATTCTACCAGTGCGTATGTAAACGAGATCACTGGATCTGGCCTAAAATCCATCACCCATGCTTTGTGGCTCGGAGACAGTAACAATACGAGCTGTTTTATCTCCTCTTCCTTCCATCTTTCCCCCGGGAGTACAATGACTACCGCCGCGGTTGGATCGGCGCCAATCGCTGCGCACCACTGTGACATTGCCAGCGGGTCCATGCTGGTACTTCTGACCGGCTTGATTGCAGCGTGCAACGTACAAGGATCCCGGACTCGAGCCCCCACGTGTAGCGCTACCCCCAGTTAAGAGAGCCGCTGATATTGATTTGGGCCCTGCAGTGCACCGCTGTCAACCCCCGGCAATCGGCTCTAACCTCCCGTGGCACAGCTGGTGATAGAGAGATAGGACCGCGTGATCGCAACTGTTGGTGACGCAGTCCTATAACAAACATACACAGAATATACTTTAAAACTCCTATTAAAGTAAGCGGAACTGACACCAAATGTACTTTACCCAGATATTTTACTGAGGCTAATGGGCAAGTAATAAACAACAGTATAACAAGTTGCAGATCCCTGCAACAAACAGTAATAAAGATAAACAGAGTAATCAGAATAATAAAGTATTGCTATGCAACTCTAGCGCTGCCCTTTTACAGCTACTTCCCCTCATGGGTAGACTAACACCCAGCAATGTCTACCTATGCAGTCAGGCCTGACTGATCTAAATGGAAGTTCAGTGAAACAATATTTGCTAGCAATCTCTCGGTGGTGCACTTGAAGAACAACTTTGTAATCCCAACGAATAGTAAAGATAAAGTATCTGTCTTTAAACAGCTCTCACCACCTGGACAAGTCCAAGTCCCTTTCCTCCATCGATTCGTCTAGGAACAGGAATCCACCGACATCCAAGTCTTCAATCCTTCTGGTGTACTGCAGCAAGGAGGATTAGATGTCTCTAAGGCTCTGCTAGGCTGGCAGAGGGCTCTTTGGAAAGGAGCACACGGCCCAGGCTTCAGGCCTTGTGCACACAGCAGTTCAGCACAGAGATCCTCTTGCTAGGAGAGGGGTGTCCAAAGAGACCGACCAAAACTCTGCCTCCCCTTTATAAAGTCTGCCCCAGCAGTCTCTGTTCTGGAGCAATGCACCCTGGGTGCTGCAAGATGTACTGGGAGATGTAGTCTCTCTCTCCTCTGCTTTCACTTCCATAATGTCTCTTTACTTTCTCCCGACTCACCTCTCACCTGGAACTTCTTGTCTCTCTGCATTAAAGGGGAACACCCCGCTACACATATATATGAAATCTTAATTTCAGTGACACCAAGTGACTGAGTGTGATCCATGAAAAAATATATCTATATGTAACAAATAAATCAGAACGAAGCAGTCCTCTATTGTGAACACACACAAATAACAGCCCAAAAGTGTAGAAAAAACTGCAAGGCTGAAATGAAGAGTCCCACATGGATATGACCCTCTCTGTGAAAGGATAGAAACACCACCACCGATATAAGGAGGAGGCTTACCAGATGGTGTTGACTTGGTGAGGTGTATACCACCCAAGTCAAAACAGGCTTATATGATCAGTCAACAAGATGTATCCAGCTGGTTCTGAATCCGCATATCAGTCGGCACCGCAAATTCTAGTAAACACCAGGAAGTGTAAATACATATAGTCTTGTTGGAGCCAGAGATACGGTAACCACATAACATGCGTAATGGGAAAAAAACTCACATAGTGTGATACCGTACAAGGTAGTATTTATTAAAAAGATTAAAAAATGAACACTCACATTTGGAAGAACATCATAAGCATATCACAAAGTGCAAGAGCGATGTGTGTGAATGGGTCCACCCGACGCGTTTCAAGTAAACAGTCATCATCTGGGGAGTGGGAGCTTCGGTAGGAGTGGGACTTCCTGTCCCACTTCCTCCTTCCGCCCAGGGACCGCCTCGGCGACTCCTCCTCTCGCCTTAGGCGGCCCCTCCCTCTAGGCGATCTCCTGGGACAAGTGACAGGTCCCAGGAGATCGCCTGTCCACTCAGGGTGTGCAGCACCGCTCGCGCATGCGCAGTGCGTGCCCGGCCGTGAAGCCGAAAGTTGACACGGCCCGGTGCCCACAGAGTGAATGGAGGTGCCGGTAGAGAGGGGGAGAGAGTAGCGACGCTCTGGGCTGCCGCATTGCTGGACCGTGGAGCAGGTAAGTGTCTGTTTATTAAAAGTCAGCAGCTACACTTTTTGTAGCTGCTGACTTTTAATAAACCTAAAAAAAGGCTGGAACTCCCCTTTAACCACTTCCTGCCCGATCAATAGCAGATTGACGTCCGGGAAGTGGTTGCGTTATCCTGACTGGACGTCATATGACGTCCAGCAGGACAACAGCCGCCGCGCGTCCAGTCAGTCAGTCTGACACACCGCTACACCGATCTCGGTAAAGAGCCTCTGTCGGAGGCTCTTTACCACGTGATCAGCCGTGTCCAATCACGGCTGATCACGATGTAAACAGGAAGAGCTGTTGATCGGCTTTTCCTCACTCGCGTCTGACAGACGCGAGTAGAGGAGAGCCGATCGGCGGCTCTCCTGACAGGGGGGTTTGCGCTGATTGTTTATCAGCGCAGCCCCCCTCAGATCCCTGCCCAGCACCACCATAATGCCGCCCATGACCACCAGGGAAGAGGGCAACATGTGGAGGGCCAGGTATGTACACCATGAAAAAATAAGCAAAATAGATGCCAATCAGTGCCCACAAATGGGCACTGACTGGCAACATTATGGTCAAATTAAAACAAGTAATGCCCAGCAATGCCACCCATCAGTATCATCAGTGCCATCCATCAGTGTCCATCAGTGCCACCTCTCAGTGCCCATCCATGCCCATCAGTGCCCACCTATCAGTGCCCACCAGTGCTCATCTGTGCCACCTATCAGTGTCACCCATAAGTACCCATCAGTGTCACCCATAAGTACCCATCAGTGCCACCCATAAGTACCCATCAGTGCCGTCTATGAGTGCCCATCAGTGCCACCTATGAGTGCCCATCAGTGCCACCTATGAGTGCCCATCAGTGCCGCATACCAGTGCCATCTATAGTGCCTATCAGTGCCGCCTATCAGTGACCATCAGTGCCGCCTATCAGTGACCATCATCAGTGACCATCAGTGCCACCTCATCAGTGCCACCTCATCAGTGCCACCTCATCAGTGCCCATCAGTGCAGCCATATCAGTGCCCATCATTGAAGAAGAAAACGTACTTATTTACAAAAAAAATAACAGAAACAAAGAAAAACTTAATTTTTTAATACATTTTCGGTCTTTTTTTATTTGTTGCGCAAAAAATACAAATCGCAGAGGTGATCAAATACCACCATAAGAAAGCTCTATTTGTGGGAACAAAATGATAAAAAAATTGTTTGGGTACAATGTAGCATGACCACGCAATTATCATTCAAATTGCGACAGTGATGAAAGCTGAAAATTGGCTTGGGCAGGAAGGTGCATAAGTGGTTAATGACTGTGTTTTAACCTACATATGAAAATCCCTGACTTTGTGCAAGTGTACAAAGTGTGCAAGAATTGATGCTGGTTTGAAGGGTAGTCACACTAAATATTAATTTGATTTAGATTCTTCTATTTTCAATTAAAATATACATTTTTGGACAGAAAAAGGAAAAGTTTGGTTTTTTTTTTTTTTTTTTCTCAATGGTTACATCTCTTTTATGTAATATGTGTTTAGGAACTCATACTGAATGCTCAAGGTATTGGTTAACAGCTTGCACTCTTCAATCTCCTATTTTATCAGATAGATTACTTAGAATCTCCTTGGGGATTTTGTACCCTTAAATGGCGTTTCAGGGAAGCTTTGAATGATTTGTTTTTTTTTTTGTTTTTTTTTCCTCTCAGGAACTTTTCGTTTCACCTCTTCACTTTGAGGTGTTGAACATTTCTTCCCCTGGATATACCTCTTTTCAGGTTTCTAGTTACATATGTCACCATTTTGAATATGTTATAGTATATATTTCGAGTATCATAGCTGATTGATGTTTTAATCTTGTTATGAATTGAATCGATTTCATCTATTAGTCAATAGTAGGCTATTGAAGTCGATTCGATTCGCTAGTTTTCAGGACATTGATTCTATTAGTCCTTGTTCCCTGCTGGTACAAGACAGGGTGGGGGAAAAAAGGAAAAAGTAAGGGGGAGAGACGGAAATAAAGGGACAAGTAAGAAAAAAAGATAAGAGGAAGCTTATATAGGTCTCCTATGCTTTTTGTGCTTTCCCTCCCTTTCGTTCCTCTCTTGTATTCTATCTACAGGGCCCTTTTGATACCTCTTTTTCTTACACCTTCTATACTTGAGACATTACACGCTCTCTGATGACGCGCGTATAAAAATTTTGAGATTCTGTGGTGGCGGGTTTTTCTTGTCACCCTTTCTTCTTATTTTTCCGGCCAGGTTTTATCCAACCCCCACATAGTAGTGAAGTAGAGTCTTTGACTTCCCTCGGGTGGTCGTTTACTTGCTTTTCTCTATACTTGTCCGTGTTCTATTATTACTGAAGAGAGGGCAGGCCCCATTCCTTCTCGGTTCTGTTGTAGGGATTATTTAATTCCCTATCCCCCCCCCTTTTTTTTTCTCCCCTTCCCCTCCCCTCCCCTATCTTGTCGAGAGGGGCACCCCTTATAACATGCCTCAATTGAACAACATGTGTCCTCCCCCTCAGGTCAAGTTGTATTCCTTGAATGTTAAAGGAATAAATGTCCCTGAGAAAAGATCCAAATGACTTCTTCTGTTACGCAAAGCCAATGCACACATTGTATTCCTTCAGGAAACCCATTTTAAAAAGGATAACATACCGAACCTACACTGCAAAATGTTCCCCAAATCATACCATGCTACTAACCCAGAAGCCAAATCCAAAGGGGTTTCTATCTTAATTTCTAAAAATTGCCCTATCCAAGTCCAAGATACTTTGATTGACAATGATGGTCGCTACATTTTTATAAAGGGTACACTTTATAATAAGCCAATTACCTTAGCTAACATTTATGTTCCCAACACTCAACAAGTTCCTTTCATTCGAAATATTGTCCAGCTTCTTACCACTTTCAAATCTGGCTTACTTATTTTGGGAGGAGATTTCAATCTGGCCCTTACCCCCCTAATTGATACTTCCTCAGGTTCTACTACTCTGCCTTATAGTGCCCTTCGTTCGGTTAAAACTTTACTGAAGGGACTGACTCTCCACGACACGTGGAGGACTTTGTACCCAAATACAAAAGACTTTACTTTTTTTTCACCCCCCCCCCCCATAACAGGTACTCTAGAATTGTTTTTTTTTTTTTATCCCAAGCAGACCTTGGTTCCCTGGTTACGGCGACAATAGATCCTATGATCATATCGGATCACCATCCCATCTCGTTTACCCTAACATTTTCTACAATGCCCACTAGATCCTCGATTTGGAGACTTGACAATTCCCTTCTTACTGACCCCGAAAATATAAAATCTTTGGATTCTCGCTTATCACAATACTTGCAGGAGAATGAAGATCCCGATATTCAGCCCATGACCCTTTGGTCGGCACATAAGTGTGTAATCAGAGGTGAATTCATCTCTATTGCAACGAAAAGGAAGAAAACCAGACAAGCACACATAGCTGCTCTTTCAGATCGTATTCATTCTCTCGAAAGTAAGCATAAGCAATCATTGGCGACTGAAGCCTACTCAGAGCTTCTGACGGCTAGAGAATCCCTCCTTGAGGAATTGGGTAAGGCGACTAGGCGTAAATTTGCCTTGACACGTAAACTTTTTTACGAATTTGGTAACAAGTCTGGAAAACTGCTTGCTAGGGCGCTCCAGGCAGCTAAGGCAGACTCGACCATTCATTCCATTTCGGACCCTTCGGGTAATAAAATCTGTACTTCTTCTGATATAGCAAAACAGTTTAAAAATTATTATTCCAAATTGTACAACCTACCATCACAAACACCTACAGATCACACTACACTTAGAAAAGACTTGATCACCGAATTTTTATCAAAATATAGTCCGGATTCTATTGCCCCAGAGGAAGCTGAGAACTTGGAGAGACCGATCGAGAGGGAGGAATCCCTTACAGCTCTTACCCAATTAAAAACTGGCAAATGTCCGGGCCCTGATGGCTTAACGGTCAGTTATTATAAATCTTTCACTAATACCATCCTCCCCTACTTCTTGAAAACATTTAACTCGATTCCTATATCTTCCAATTGTACTAAAGATCTTTTAGAAGCACATATTACAATGATCCCTAAGCCAGGTAAGGATACCTCTTTGGTATCCAATTATAGACCCATTTCTTAACTTAACGTAGATGTAAAACTATACGCAAAAATTTTGGCGAACCGAATGCTTCCTTTACTCCCTGGATTAGTGTCTCTGGATCAGGTGGGATTTATCCCCGGGAGGGAAGCCAGAGATAACACCCTGAAAGCCATTAACATCCATCATTGGCTGTCCAGATCCTCGAGCCTGGGTTTCTTTCTATCTCTTGATGCGGAGAAGGCGTTCGACAGGATGGCATGGGACTTTATGACAGAAGCTTTAAAAGCAATAGGAATTAAGGAAAATATGCTTCGCCTTATCCTCACACTTTATTCTACTCCTACTGCGAGAATCAAGATTAATGGTTGCCTGTCGGACGCCTTCTCCGTATCGAATGGAACACGCCAGGGGTGCCCCCTGTCCCCTATCATCTTTGTACTTACCTTAGAACCTATTCTTCGAAGAATTAGAGACAATCCGGACATCAAGGGAATCAAAATCCATAATAGTCAATATAAACTGGCGGCCTACGCAGACGACATTTTACTCTTTCTTTCTGATCCTGTCACTACGATACCCAATTTATTGAAAGATTTCTCACTCTTTGCCTTACTTTCTAATTTAAAAATTAATTTCGCTAAATCCAGAGCAATAAATATATCTCTACCCACAAGTGTGGTTTCGTTGTGCCAAGGCAATTTCCCCTTTGGTTGGGATAATGAGGCCATTACTTACCTGGGTATCCAACTGCCAACGAAATTGCAGGATCTGTACTCTAAGAACTTCCCTCCCCTACTTAAAACTATGCAAAAAGATCTTCTAAATTGGGACAAAGGTTTATTTTCTTGGTTCGGGAGAGCAGCTATTATAAAAATGAATATCCTCCCTAGACTCCTTTACCTCTTACAGACCATTCCAATCAAATTACCGTATTTTTCACACCATAAGACGCACTTTTCCCCCCCCAAAAAAGGGGGAAAATGTCCCTGCGTCTTATGGAGCGGATACTGTCGAGGCACCGCCCACCTCCGTTGCAGCAGCATCACAATATCGGCACTCGGATTCTCTGTGGAGGAGAGAGGACAGGATGTGAGGCAGATCCTTGCAGGGGCATACCAAGTGGGAGCGGGGGAGGCGGTCTGCTCTGGGTGCCAAAACATGGGGGGTGTCAGTGGCATTGTTATGGGGGTGCGCTCCGCACCCAGGTCAGTTGACACCCGCCAAATCTGACACCGTTCCGAAAGCAGCAAGAGCCCTTGCTGTTTTTTCTTTTCAGCCGAAACACCCCCCGGCGCAGTGGTCTGGTCCAGTCTCACTTCCTGCTCTTTCCACTGGAAGCTGCTGCTGCAAACTACAGTATGTCCCCTGTCGTTCTTCCTAGCTGCTGCCCGGGTGCATCTGAGGCTGAAAGCCAGACAGCCAGCCAGAGGGGGTTGTGCATTGTAATGGCAGTGTCCTCCGCTGCCTGAGGTAAGCTGGTAATAAGGGGGTGGGAGGTGTGGGCAAGCATGGTATGCACTGCCCAGTCACCTGAGCTGCTGTGATAGAAGAGGCTGAAGGGGTGTTTGTGTCTGCTCTGCCACCCTGATCTGATCTGGGAAAGGGGGGGAGGTTGCTGTGCCCACCACCACCCAGGTATAGTGTAGCTGAGCTGATTTGATGGGGGGGGGGGGAGGGGGTGGAATTGCTGTGTGTCCACCACCCACCTATACTAGTACTATAATATTAAATATTTTAGTACACCATTTGGTTCAGAATTGTTTTTTTATTTTTTTCCTCCTCTAAAACCTAGGTGCGTCTTATGGTCAGGTGCGTCTTATGGAGCGAAAAATACGGTACCGACTTCTTTTTTTTCCACATATAAGAAATTATGCTCTAAATTCATTTGGGCCTCCAAACAACCCAGAATAAATTGGGAAAAATTACTGCTCCCAAAATTGATGGGTGGCATTGGTCTACCTGATATCCGGAAATATTACTGGGCTTGCCACCTAACACGCATTGTAGATTGGCACCTCCATAGTTCTACTAAAGCGTGGATTGAACTTGAAGGTCTGACTTCTAAATTGCCTTTACAACACTTGCCCTGGCTTGGCCCCCGCAAAATACCACGTGAAGTTGCCTCACACCCCCTTACGGGCTCAACCTTACAAATCTTTAGACACGTTTGCACCAAATATTACATTTCTTCCTCGCCTGGACCCATCACCCCTATTACGCATAATCCAGACTTATTTTTAGACACCCCCAAAACTCACACGCATATCTCCTCTTCAACCCGCTCACTTAGGGCCGAATCCTTTTTTGACAAACAGAAATTTCTTCCTTTCAATGAGTTTCATATCAAATGCCCTGATAGTGGTATTTCTCACTTTGACTACGAAAAAGTCAAACATTTTTTAAGCATTTCTAAACCTTCGACTTTATGGTACAGAGACAAAACTACATTTGAGAACATTTGTGTTAAGTCTGTTCCCCAACGGCATTTAATTTCCACTATGTATGCCCTGTTGTTTGAACAAAACAACCCTAAAGATGATATTACTTGCCAAAAGTGGGAAAGAGACCTTGACGTAAGTCTTACTCAAGAGGACTGGGAACACATTTTCTCGTATATACATAAAGGTTCCATGAATGTATTAGCTCAAGAAAACGGCTTCAAATTGTACTCTAGATGGTACAGGACGCCATCTACAATTCATAAATATAATTCTAGAGTTCCTCCTGTTTGCTGGCGATGTGAAGCTTCCCTTGGGACACTTCATCACATTTGGTGGGATTGCCCCCGTATACAACCTTATTGGAAGGAAGTCCACAGACTAATTTCATATATTACGACATACACCCCTGATTTCACAGCAGCCCAATACTTATTACATCATACCTCCTTACCACGCTCCGTATACAAAAAAACTATTGTCCTACATCTCATTAATGCCGCTAGGCTTTGTATTCCAGTCCACTGGAAGGACACTTCACCTCCCAGTATCTCCGAATGGCTCCAAAGGATTGGGAGGATAGCAGAAATGGAGGATTTGATCTTACAAGCTAGGGATTCCCCAAAATAATTTTATGTTAAATGGGCATGTTGGATTCAATTTGTGAACTCTGGTGAGTTTCTTCGTCTATCCAATTCCTCACATTAACTTGACCTGGGAAAATAGGTATTTACTACATTTTCGATAATTTACAAAGGTTCGACTCCGGTTTCCCTGTGATTCTGTCCGGTCTATTTTTATTTATATTTTTATTATATAATTTTTTTTTTTTTTTTTATTTTTTTTTTTTTTTTTTACCCTTACCCCTCCCCTTATTTTATAGGTTATGCAAATGTGTTAAGATAATATGATGTTATTACTGCATCTTGCTTATTGGAAGAACCAACGTTTAGGTTTATTTTATTTATTTTTTGCTTTAAACGAATGTAGTTCTTCTCATATGTCATATTTGTAATTCTGATATTTTGTTTTTGTTTTTGCTGTATTTGCAAATTATAACTGTAATCCTATATCTAATGTATAACATGAAATCCTAATAAAAACTTTGAGACATAAAATATACATTTTTGAAAGCCTTCTTACTTTACAGCATTTCTACACATGTAGGACATGTGGTCCCAGACTCTCCCTCTCTACTTCCCCCCTCTGGGGTTTCCAACCCAGCTACACAGAGACAGGAAGTACATACATAACTGTGATATTATAGTGATACTAAACATACATTAGGGTTGATTTACTAAAAGCAAATAGACTTTGCACTCTGCAAGTGCAGTTGCTCCAGAGCTTAGTAAATGAGGTAAAGCTTCACTTTACAAAGAATACCCAATTACATGCAAGGAAAAGAAAAAAAAATGAATTTTTGCTTGCATATGATTGGAAAATGGAAGCCAGCAGAGCTTCTGTCCATTTACTAAGCTCTGGAGCAACTGCTCTTGCAGAGTGCAACTGCACTTTGCAAAGTGCACAGTCTGTTTGACTTAGTAAATCATCCCCAGTGTGTGTTGTAGTGATTAGCTGTGATTGGCCACAGCTAATTGCATGGTGCAGATGGGCTGTAATTGGCCCAGTCTGTACCATGTGATCACTGTGACCAATTACAGCGATCAACACAATAATACACAATGAATGGCATGAATAAAAGTCTTTAATTGTCATGTGATCTGCTGTGATCAGTCCGCAGGCCGTCCTGCCTTGTGGACCAGCTCTAATGATAGACAGCACACTGGTCCGATGCCGAGACGTGTGACGTCTATCATAGGAGCCGGTTCAGGAGATGGGGCTTCGTATGAAAACGGCCACTGGGCAATTCAAATCCAAGCTGTGTCACAGCGGGAGATCCCCGCTCTGTGTGACCCGGCCAGCTCTCCTCTCTCTGATCCCCGTGCACTGAGGAGGAGACTAGAGGCTGTAAAATCAGTGAGTCCACGGGGGGGGTTGGGGGGGGGAGCCGAGCGCCACCTCCCTGAACTGAGTTTGCCACCTCCCTGAAATTAGTTTTTGCAGGTTGGGATGTCTGAGTGTATATAGTACAGTACACGACAAGCTGGCTGTTTCACAACACCAGCAGCGTAAACACTACGGTACACGAAAAGTTGGCTGTTTTCACAGTACACCAGCACTGTATACACTACGGTACATGGCAAGCTGGCTGTTTTCACAGTACACCAGCAGCATATACAGTACAGTACACGATGAGCTGGATGTTCTCACAGAACACCGGCAGCATATATAGTACAGTACACAATGAGCTGGATGTTCTCACAGAACACCGGCAGTGTATATAGTACAGTACACGACAAGCTGGATGTTCTCACAGAACACCGGCAGCATATATAGTACAGTACACAATGAGCTGGATGTTCTCACAGAACACCGGCAGCGTATACACTACGGTACACGACGAGCTGGCTGTTCTCACAGAACACCGGCAGCATATGCAGTACAGTACACGACAAGCTGGATGTTCTCACAGAACACCGGCAGCATATATAGTACAGTACACAATGAGCTGGATGTTCTCACAGAACACCGGCAGCGTATACACTACGGTACACGACGAGCTGGCTGTTCTCACAGAACACCGGCAGCATATGCAGTACAGTACACGACAAGCTGGATGTTCTCACAGAACACCGGCAGCATATATAGTACAGTACACAATGAGCTGGATGTTCTCACAGAACACCGGCAGCGTATACACTACGTTACACGACGAGCTGGCTGTTCTCACAGAACACCGGCAGTGTATACAGTACAGTACACGACAAGCTCGATGTTCTCACAGAACACCGGCAGCATATATAGTACAGTACACAATGAGCTGGATGTTCTCACAGAACACCGGCAGCGTATACAGTACAGTACACGACGAGCTGGATGTTCTCACAGAACACCGGCAGTGTATACAGTACAGTACACGACAAGCTCGATGTTCTCACAGAACACCGGCAGCATATATAGTACAGTACACAATGAGCTGGATGTTCTCACAGAACACCGGCAGCGTATACAGTACAGTACACAACGAGCTGGATGTTCTCACAGAACACCGGCAGTGTATACAGTACAGTACACGACGAGCTGGATGTTCTTACAGAACACCGGCAGCATATATAGTACAGTACACAATGAGCTGGATGTTCTCACAGAACACCGGCAGCGTATACAGTACAGTACACGACGAGCTGGATGTTCTCACAGAACACCGGCAGTGTATACAGTACAGTACACGACGAGCTGGATGTTCTTACAGAACACCGGCAGCATATATAGTACAGTACACGACAAGCTCAATGTTCTCACAGAACACCGGCAGCATATATAGTACAGTACACAATGAGCTGGATGTTCTCACAGAACACCGGCAGCGTATACAGTACAGTACACGACGAGCTGGATGTTCTCACAGAACACCGGCAGCATATACAGTACAGTACACAATGAGCTGGATGTTCTCACAGAACACCGGCAGCATATATAGTACAGTACACGACAAGCTCGATGTTCTCACAGAACACCGGCAGCCTATATAGTACAGTACATGATGAGCTGGATGTTCTCACAGAACACCGGCAGCATATATAGTACAGTACACGACGAGCTGTATGTTCTCACAGAACACCGGCAGTGTATACAGTACAGTACACGACAAGCTCGATGTTCTCACAGAACACCGGCAGCATATATAGTACAGTACACAATGAGCTGGATGTTCTCACAGAACACCGGCAGCGTATACAGTACAGTACACAACGAGCTGGATGTTCTCACAGAACACCGGCAGTGTATACAGTACAGTACACGACGAGCTGGATGTTCTTACAGAACACCGGCAGCATATATAGTACAGTACACAATGAGCTGGATGTTCTCACAGAACACCGGCAGCGTATACAGTACAGTACACGACGAGCTGGATGTTCTCACAGAACACCGGCAGTGTATACAGTACAGTACACGACGAGCTGGATGTTCTTACAGAACACCGGCAGCATATATAGTACAGTACACGACAAGCTCAATGTTCTCACAGAACACCGGCAGCATATATAGTACAGTACACAATGAGCTGGATGTTCTCACAGAACACCGGCAGCGTATATAGTACAGTACACGACGAGCTGGATGTTCTTACAGAACACCGGCAGCATATATAGTACAGTACACGACAAGCTCGATGTTCTCACAGAACACCGGCAGCATATATAGTACAGTACATGATGAGCTGGATGTTCTCACAGAACACCGGCAGCATATATAGTACAGTACACGACGAGCTGTATGTTCTCACAGAACACCGGCAGCATATAAAGTACAGTACACGACGAGCTGTATGTTCTCACAGAACACCGGCAGCATATATAGTACAGTACACGACGAGCTATATGTTCTCACAGAACACCGGCAGCGTATACAGTACAGTACACGACGAGCTGGATGTTCTCACAGAACACCGGCAGCGTATACAGTACAGTACACGACGAGCTGGATGTTCTCACAGAACACCGGCAGTGTATACAGTACAGTACACGACGAGCTGGATGTTCTCACAGAACACCGGCAGCATATATAGTACAGTACACAATGAGCTGTATGTTCTCACAGAACACCGGCAGCGTATACAGTACAGTACACGACGAGCTGGATGTTCTCACAGAACACCGGCAGCATATATAATACAGTACACGACGAGCTGGATGTTCTCATAGAACACTGGTAGCATATATAGTACAGTACATGATGAGCTGGATGTTCTCACAGAACACCGGCAGTGTATACAGTACAGTACACGACGAGCTGGATGTACTCACAGAACACCGGCAGTGTATACAGTACAGTACACGACGAGCTGGATGTTCTCATAGAACACTGGTAGCATATATAGTACAGTACACGACGAGCTGGATGTTCTCACAGAACACCGGCAGCGTATACAGTACAGTACACGACGAGCTGGATGTTCTTACAGAACACCGGCAGCATATATAATACAGTACACGACGAGCTGGATGTTCTCATAGAACACTGGTAGCATATATAGTACAGTACATGATGAGCTGGATGTTCTCACAGAACACCGGCAGCATATACACTACAGTACACGGCAAGTTGGCTGTTTTCACAGAACATCGGCAGTACACGAGCTGGCTGTTTTCACAGAACACCGGCAGCATATACATTTCCCTCAATGGCCGACCTCCACAAAAACACACAGATAGAGAAAAAATAGTACAACTTCCAGGGGTAGCTGCAAAATCCTGGACTCGAGCCCCCACGTGTAGCACACAGATCTCTTTCTTGCTTACCTCCGCTAGCAAGTGGGACACACCATGCCACATGCCCAGTATCCTCCTTGATAAAGAGGGTGAGCGGTGTTATCTATTTTTGGGTCCTGCAGTGAGTTACCTCTTTCCATTGGTTCTTCACCCTAGAGTGTAGGAAGAAGTCTATTCTCTCTCTTTATTTCAAGAAGGCCATTGTCCAGACAGTATTAAACCCAATAAAGAAAGGTTTATTTTCCTTGCTTGATAACTTGACAGGAAAGTTGGAGATAGAGAAAATAATGACAGGGAGGTAGGTTCAGGCACGCGGCACTCAACTAACAATCAACGCCACTCAGGACGAGTGGGTTTTGCTCACCCGGATAGTCCCCTCTCACGGTCCTAGCAGCCGGTGTGGAGCACGGAACATTCACTGATAATTTCCTAGGGATACGATCAAGAGACAGCTTCCAAATCTTGAACTTCCCAGCACTTGTAATATTTAAGTCCTTAGGTGCCAATGGGGCACAGTACAAGGCTTGTGGCAGATTATGGAGTCCTTCCCTCTGATAGGTAACCAGGCCCCTCCCGAGACAGTGACTTCCTTCACCGATCCCCTTGGATAGGTCCTCCCCTCGTTTTCTCTCCTTCAGAGCGGGTTACCCCCTACTTGAGTACCCTGGGACTCCTCTTCTAATGTAGGCCTCAGCCAAAGGTGCTGGGCCCACCTGGAACAATGCAGCCTCGGGCTAAAGGTGCCCGGGGCTGGTACACACACACACCCGTGGCCTGGAGGGCCGGGAGGCACGAACTGCTTCCCGAAAAATGGCGTCTGCCCCTTATGTATCCTCTCCCAGCATGCACAGCGGGCAGACCACGCCCACTACACGGCTGCCGAGAGAGGACACCCAATAATGCTGCAATGCTACCTGTGGTTCGACCTGGGCCCGGGGCTGCAGCGCCACCCACTGGCCACAGGGAACTGTTCTGCTAGGCAACATTACCTCAGAGCAAAAGCCAGTTTAAAGAATTCAACAGCCTGAGCCAAACTATTAGCTCAGGCTACCCTTTAAATTTAGGTTTAGGGGCCCCCATCATTGGGGGGTCCGCTACATACACTATGGTACACGACGAGCTGGCTGCACAGTGGTGTAGTGGTTAGCACTTTCACCTAGCAGCAAAAGGGTTGCTGGTTCAAATCCTAACCACGACACCATCTGCCTGGAGTTTGCATGTTCTCCCTGTGTCTGCGTGGGTTTCCTCCGGTTTCCCCCTACACTCCAAAGACATGCTGGTAGGTTAATTGGATGTTGTCCAAATTGGCCCAGTATATATGTATATATGTGTGTACGACTGTGTGTCCCAAGCGTGTCGAGATCCTATGGGGTAAAATTACCACACCAGCCAAGCAGACACTGGCTGCAAAAGAGCGCCTAGAGGCGATTCAGTTCGCATGTGAGCGCTATACAAGTCACTCATTCATTCAACACCGGCAGCATATACACTACGGTACACAGCAAGTTGGCTGTTTTCACAGAACATCGGCAGTGTATACACTACGATAAACGGCGAATTGGGTGTTTTTACAGAACACCGGGTAAGGAGGAAAAAAGTTGTCGCCGCCTTGGAGGCGGCCATGTTGTTTGTTATTAGTTACTAGAGAGCGGACTAACAATGTCCACTCATTATATCGTGTACCGCAGTATATATGCTGCCGGTGTTCGGTGAAAACAGCCAACTGGTCGAAATGACAATTATTGCTGCTGGAGAATAATCGGAAGTGATGTGGTTGGAGATTTTGGCAAGTTGGAGTTTTCGGCAGAACACAGGGGCTATGTAATTTCCTTTTTTCCAGCAGCAGCTCTGAGATCCCACAAGACTTATGGTGGTGGCCATACACTAGACAAAAAATTGTTTGAAAATCTATCATTTGGACAGGTTGTTCATTTATCATCCAGTTAATGGACATATGTGGAAAATCGGTTGTGACGTTTTTGAGCCAAAAAATGGAAGGAAAAGTTTGGAAAACATCTGCCAAACGGACGATAAATTGAAAGGTTAATGTGTTTCTCACCCAAACAGTTTGCACTAGGCATATGTGACTAAACAAACGAAAAACTGATTAATTTATGTCCATTTATCAATCAAAATTCGGTCATTACATAATGGCAAAATCATTTGCTCTCACAACCACGTATTTGTTTTCTTAAAGCTCGTTTAAACGATTTTTTGATAGGTGCATGGCTAGCATTATTTCCCATACACACAAGCGAGCAGAAGCAGGTTGGCTCTGAATCGCGGGACACATTTGCTATGGTATTCCTGCAGTGAAAACAAGGCTTGACTAAGAATTTAATGTGCATGCGTGTGTTTACAGACCGGGAGAAAAAGAAAGATAGAAAGTCCAGCGTGCATAGGACGCTGAAGACAATATTAATAATGGCGGTGGCCAGTGGTGGTGCGTCCATAGAGGGCGCCGGAGCGCCGCCCCCTCTCGCTCCCGTACCACCACTGAAAGACAATACACAGATTCATGCATTGCATGAATCTGTGTATTGTCACCGCTGCCGCGCTGCCCACTATACATATGGCCGGCCTCCTGGTGAGCGCCGGCCATATGAATTAGAGCGGTGGCCGGCGGTGGGTGTGGCTTGGAAGTGTCTTTCAGAGCCAGCACCTCTGATAGGCTTTCCAAATACAGCTCTCACGCTGTATTCGGCTTCCAAAAACTCCTCCCAGGTACGCACGGGGGTGCGTTCCTTGGAGAAGACTGTGTGGAGGTTTCAGCCAATCAGGTTCACCGGATCTGGTTACCAGTAACCTGATTGGCTGAAGCGACATCGAGGGCGGGAGAACACATCGAGGACGGCGCGGACCGAGGAAGGTAAGTGCAGGGCTGGGGGGGGGGGGTGGACTGGCTGCATTTGGGGGACAAACTGGCTGCATTTGGGGGGAACAGGCTGCATTTGGGGGGAACTGGCTGTATATGGGGGACAAACTGGCTGAATATGGGGGGAACTGGCTGAATATGGGGGGAACTGGCTGAATATGGGGGACAAACTGGCTGAATATGGGGGGAACTGGCTGTATATGGGGGACAAACTGGCTGAATATGGGGGACAAACTGGCTGAATATGGGGGGAACTGGCTGTATATGGGGGACAAACTGGCTGAATATGGGGGGAACTGCCTGTATATGGGGGACACGCTGGCTGCATTTGGGGGGAACTGGCTGTATATGGGGGACACGCTGGCTGCATTTGGGGGGAACTGGCTGTATATGGGGGACAAACTGGCTGCATTTGGGGGGAACTGGCTGTATATGGGGACAAACTGGCTGTATATGGGGGCACACTGGCTATATATATGGGGACACACTGGCTGTATATGGGGGCACACTGGCTATATATATGGTGTGACAGCAGGAAGGTAAAGTCACCTGGTTGCATCCAGGGGGGTAGATATATTTCGCCCAGATTCAGGCTTTACGCCGACTTATACAACTAGGTGGAGAGTTGATGAAGCCCAGCTGAGGCTAGTGGGCTCATGGATGACTCATACCTCTAGGGAGAGTGTGGGGCGTCGTGCAGACAGGGAGTTGATGAGACCAGCTGAAGCTTGTCAGCTCATTTAGGCCTCTATAAGAACTCCCAGATTCATTAGGTGTTAGCTCATGCCTGGACCCAGACCTGTGTGGACTGTCTAGGGAGAGTGAACCCCTGTGCGGTGAGACAAAGCCTGTGTGGCTATTTGCTTGGACATTTAAAACCAGGGACTTAGGGACTAGGACAGCACTAGGCTGATCCCAGTTGTTAGTTAGGAAACCTGTATGTTTAGTCAGAGGTCAAGTTGACCAGGATTTATTTTGTTTATGTTTCTTTTGCTTTGCTGTGTTTTGTCACTGTAAATAGAAAATAAACCACACCTTTTTGATTTTGAAAACCACAACCTCCGTTTGCTGGGCCTGTTTTTGTGTGGGGAGCCCATCCCGGGGGTCACACACACCCGCTGCCGAGCTAACCCCCTCACAGTTGGTGGAGAACCAGTGGCAGTTTTTTTTTAAGCCAGCATGGAGGAGATACTGAAACAGCTGGCTCTAGCAAATGCCAATCAACAGCAGACAAATGCAGGTTTGCAAAAGAGCCTTGCAGCTCAACAACAGAACTTCGCAGCCCAGCAGCAAGCTCATCAACAGAGCCTTGCAGCCCAGCAGCAAGCTCATCAACAGAGCCTTGCAGCCCAGCAGCAGACAAACGCAACTTTGCAACAGAGTCTGGAGGCTCAGCAACAAGCCCAGCAGCAATCTGAGGCCCGCTTCATAGACCTGTTGCAGAAGCAAGAGCAGAGACTACAACAACAGATGGAAGCAGTAATGCAGCAACGTCCGCAGACCAGTGAGGAAAGCCGTCCCACTAATACCGCGTCCTTTGGGGTGAGTCGTTTATTGACAAAAATGACTGGAGAGGATGATCCAGAGGTATTTTTGACCACATTTGAAAGGACCGCTGAAAGAGAAAAGTGGCCTGAGGAGCAGTGGGCTGGACTGGTGGCTCCTCTGTTAACTGGTGAATCGCAGAAAGCTTACTATGACCTAGAGCCTAACCAAGCAATGTCCATGTGATGCTAAAAGCTGAAATATTGGCAAGGCTGGGTGTCACCCTGGCTGTCCGGGCTCAGCGTGTGCATAACTGGACTTTCCAGCTTGGAAAACCCCCCAGGTCTCAAATGTATGATCTCATTCACCTGAGCAGAAAGTGGCTACAGCCAGAGACTTTGTCCGCACCAAAGATTGTGGAACGTGTTGTAATGGATCGGTTTTTGAGAGCTCTTCCTACTGCCATCCAAAAGTGGGTAAGCCATGGAGACCCAGAGACGGCCGATGGTCTTGTGGATCGTGTGGAGAAATACTTGGCTACAGAGAACCTGACGGCCTCTTCCAGAGACACTCGGACTTTCCACCCTAAGACCAGACCATCCCCAGGGGCGGATAAGAGGATTCCAAGGGGTGAGGGTGGAGAGAGTGAGAGGGTGGGAGCTCTACCCCAAGTTTGGCGAGAACAGCCTGGGAAATCAGCGGCTCAAGAGGCGGCAAGAAGGATCGTTTGCTACCGCTGCCGGCAAGCGGGACATATTGCAGCCAATTGCCCGGTTGTGGAGGAACCCATGCAGTGTGACTTTCTGACGGGCAGACGTCAGTCGCTGTGTGCGACATTCGCATGCACTGCCATTCGAGGAACTGAGAAACATTTATGCAAAATGTGTGTTAATGGTAGAAATGTTGTGGTATTGCTGGATTCAGGTAGCCTTGTGACCCTGATAAAGGCTGAGTTAGTTAAAACAGAGGTCTCTGGGAATAGCAAGGTAGCTGTTATTTGTGTGCATGGGGACACCCGAGAGTATCCAGTGACTACAGTGTGTTTCGAGACCCCCAAAGGTACCCTCTCTCATCCAGTGGGCTTAGTATCTCAGTTACCGCATGACGCCATTGTGGGAAGGGATTTTCCGAAGTTCTGGGAACTGTGGGATGATCCTGAGCCCCCCACTGGTGCCCCTAGGTACCAGGAATGTGATAGCCAGAACTCCCCTGAGAGTGGTGAGGACTCTCCGGAATTTCCCTTATCAGTATTGGCAGGGGAGACTCAAGAAACTGGAGAGGAGCCCACCTCCTCAGACGAAAACCTACCGTCTGTGGAGTTTTCTGATCTGGAGGTTCACAGGGAAAACTTTGCCACAGAACAGTTGAAAGACCCCGCCCTAATAAAGGCACGGGAAAACGTAGTGAAAATAGATGGCGAGTTAGTGAACCCAGATAATACCTGCACTTACCCATACTTCAGCGTAGAGAAGGACCTACTGTATCGGGTGGCAAAAAGGGCAGAAGAAACCGTTGAGCAGCTTGTGGTGCCCAAACCTTACAGGAAGTTGGTGTTGGAGTTGGCCCATGGGCACATTCTTGGAGGTCATCTGGGGACAGAGAAAACCCGAGAGAGGGTATTACAGAGATTCTATTGGCCGGGGGTGATGAAGGACATAGAAAATTATTGTTCCTCCTGCCCTGTGTGTCAGAGGTCAGCCCCGATGCCACATTTCCGTAGCCCGCTGGTCCCTCTACCCATCATTGAGGTCCCGTTTGAGAGGATCGCCATGGATTTGGTAGGTCCTATAATCAAGTCCGCTAGGGGGCACCAGTACATATTAGTTATAATGGACTATGCCACCCGTTATCCAGAAGCGATCCCTCTCCGAAATACCTCGGCCAAAACCATAGCCAAAGAGCTATCTCTTGTGTTTAGCCGGGTGGGTATTTGTAAAGAACTGCTTACGGACCAAGGTACACCCTTTATGTCCCGGGTTATGAAGGAGCTGTGTAAATTGTTCAAAGTGACGCAATTACGTACGTCTGTGTATCACCCCCAAACCGATGGGCTGGTTGAAAGATTCAACAAAACCCTAAAACAAATGTTGAAGAAAGTGGTGGATAGAGATGGAAAGGATTGGGACTGTCTACTTCCTTATCTGATGTTTGCTATTAGGGAGGTGCCCCAATCCTCTACGGGATTCTCCCCCTTTGAGTTACTGTATGGGAGACACCCAAGAGGACTGTTGGATATTGCCAAGGAAACTTGGGAAAGTGAGAGTTCTCCCCACAGGAGTGTGATTGAGCATGTCGCCCTGATGCAAGACCGAATTGCACAGGTAATGCCCATCGTGAAGGAACATTTGGCCCAAGCGCAGTTAGCACAGCAGAGAGTGTACAACCGTGGAGCCAAGACCCGTACCTTTTCCCCGGGGGATAGGATACTGGTACTTGTCCCTACGGTTGAAAGTAAATTCCTTGCCAAATGGCAAGGCCCCTACGAGATAATGGAAAAAGTGAGCGAAGTGAATTACAAGGTCAGACAACCAGGAAGGCGAAAGCCCGAACAGATCTATCACGTTAATCTGTTGAAAGCCTGGAGGGATAGAGAGTCCCTAGTCGCAGACACTTGGTCACCAGCTCAAACTGGTTGCGTGATTCCTGAGGTTGGAATAGCAGCCACCTTGTCACAACCCCAACAACAGGAGGTTAAGGAGTTTGTGCTTCGCAACAAGGAGGTATTCTCTGAGCTGCCGGGACAAACATCTGGGGTAGAGCATGACATCATTACCCCGCCCGGTGAAAGGGTGAAGTTAAAACCCTATCGGATCCCAGAGGCCCGACGGGAGGCAATACGGGAGGAAGTACAGAAAATGCTGAACTTAGGGGTGATAGAGGAGTCCCAAAGTGATTGGTCTAGTCCCATTGTGTTGGTGCCTAAACCGGATGGGAGCTGGCGATTTTGTAACGATTTTCCTCAGTTGAACAAAGTTACAAAATTTGACACCTACCCCATGCCACGTATAGATGAGTTGATCGACCGGCTGGGAACAGCCCGATACATGACGACTCTTGACCTCACAAAAGGGTATTGGCAAATCCCCCTGGCCAAGTCGGCCAAAGAGAAAACCGCATTTGTAACCCCAGACGGGGCGTTCCAATATAAAAGAATGCCGTTCGGGTTACAGAATGCGCCGGCCACATTCCAGCGGAAAATGGACCAGATGCTGAGGCCCCATCGGAAGTATGCTGCGGCTTACCTGGATGACGTAATTGTCCATAGCACAGATTGGGCCTCACATCTGCCAAAAGTGCAAGCAGTCCTGGACTCTGTTCGGGAAGCGGGGTTTACGGCTAACCCCAAGAAGTGTACCATTGGGCAGGAGGAGGCCAAATATCTTGGGTACACCATTGGGAGGGGAGTAATAAAACCCCAACTCAACAAAGTCGAGGCCATCCAGAGTTGGCCACGTCCCAACAGCAAGAAGCAGGTACGAGCCTTTCTGGGAATCGCTGGGTATTATCGGCGATTCATTCCCCACTTTGCTTCTAAGGCTGTGCCCCTAACCAACCTGACGAAGGGGAAAGGGTCGGTCATGATTAAATGGACCCCCGAGGCTGAGGCAGCATTCCAATTCTTGAAACAAGCCTTATGTAGCCAGCCAGTGTTGTACTCACCCGACTTCTCTAAAGACTTTGTCGTACAAAGTGATGCGTCAGATGTGGGGTTAGGAGCAGTATTGTCCCAGGTCTGGAACGGGGAAGAGCACCCAGTCATTTACCTCAGCAGGAAGTTGAAGTCCCATGAGGTAAATTACGCCACTGTTGAAAAGGAGTGTTTAGCGGTGAAGTGGGCTCTAGATTCCCTTCGGTACTACCTGCTAGGTAGGCACTTTGACATGGTTACGGATCACGCTCCGTTAAAGTGGATGGCTCAAAACAAGGAAACAAATAGAAGAGTGAATAGGTGGTTCCTGGCCCTCCAGGAATTCAACTTCACAGTAAAGCATCGCCCTGGCGTTCAAATGGGGAATGTGGATGCTTTGTCTCGAGTACATGAATGCCTGATTGCTGGTGTTCCAACCCCGAGGTTAAAACAAGAGGGGGGGGTATGTGACAGCAGGAAGGTAAAGTCACCTGGTTGCATCCAGGGGGGTAGATATATTTCGCCCAGATTCAGGCTTTACGCCGACTTATACAACTAGGTGGAGAGTTGATGAAGCCCAGCTGAGGCTAGTGGGCTCATGGATGACTCATACCTCTAGGGAGAGTGTGGGGCGTCGTGCAGACAGGGAGTTGATGAGACCAGCTGAAGCTTGTCAGCTCATTTAGGCCTCTATAAGAACTCCCAGATTCATTAGGTGTTAGCTCATGCCTGGACCCAGACCTGTGTGGACTGTCTAGGGAGAGTGAACCCCTGTGCGGTGAGACAAAGCCTGTGTGGCTATTTGCTTGGACATTTAAAACCAGGGACTTAGGGACTAGGACAGCACTAGGCTGATCCCAGTTGTTAGTTAGGAAACCTGTATGTTTAGTCAGAGGTCAAGTTGACCAGGATTTATTTTGTTTATGTTTCTTTTGCTTTGCTGTGTTTTGTCACTGTAAATAGAAAATAAACCACACCTTTTTGATTTTGAAAACCACAACCTCCGTTTGCTGGGCCTGTTTTTGTGTGGGGAGCCCATCCCGGGGGTCACACACACCCGCTGCCGAGCTAACCCCCTCACAATGGGGACAAACTGGCTGTATATGGGGGCACACTGGCTATATATATGGGGGCACACTGGCTATATATGGGGACAAACTGGCTGTATATGGGGCACACTGGCTGTATATGGGGGCACACTGGCTGTATATATGGGGGCACACTGGTTATATATATATGGGGGCACACTGGCTGTATATGGAAACAAACTGGCTGTATTTGAGGGGGCAAACTGGTGGCGTTTGGGCACAGTGGCTGCGTTTAATGGGCACAGTGGCGGCAATTGATTTTTTCTTTTTCAGTTTGTTTGTGCCCCCCCAAATATTTTGAGCACCAGCCGCCACTGGCGGTGGCTGCATCCAGAAATGAGAATTAGAATAAACACACAAAATAAAAGTAAGAAACATGCGATGGGGCTTGAATTTGCTGTGCGATTATTTACAATGATTTACTATAACTCCTTCAAAGAAATTCAGCTGAGGAGGGTCAGAGTTTTTTTACTGCTTTAACCTCCCTGGCGGTATGATTCTGTCTGGAATTTTGTACCAAAAGCGGTACAATTATTTTGCATGGAAATTTGGTGTTATGTATTGTAGGCCTGCGATTCTTAGTAATTACTTACTTAAACCTGACCAAACAAGAGTCTAGTAGACATCCCGGGTATGATAAAGTTTGAAACACAAAATCATAAATTATAATATAATAAATAACTATAAATAATTATAACAAATAGTAATGTAATTATAATAAAAATTATTCACTAATGTAATCAAATCAAAAACACTGAAATTTGCTCAGTTGCAGAATTGTCACTGTTATTAGATTTAGTGCTTGATGACGAATTTCCCCACAAATTGCTATTGCTCAATTCTGCAAGTGATTTTAATTTATTATCGCTGTTTTCTAGCTGGTCTAAAACCACTTTTGACATAAAGGAACACTTTTTGGTTGCTATGGACAATCTCCAGTTTCCAGGCAGAAAGAACAGTTTTTATAATATAAAACTGCATGCAGTACACTGGACAGACCACTAGGGACAAAGGGGATGTGTAATTATTTGATACAGTACTGTAATCAGTAAGATTACAGTGTATTGTATCTATACTGTCTTTTTCACTTTTTGAATTTGGCGCCGAACTCCGCCCCCGTGCGCCGCAACGTCGCAGGGAACTGAGCTTGGCACTCGGCAGTGTGAATCGAGCGAGACACGGCTCGCACACACTGCGGGGAGACATCGCAGGATCCAGGGAACAAGGTAAGTATGTCTCCCTGGATACTGCGATGCAGCCCGAGTATGGCTTGGGGTTACCGCTCTTGGTATGAAAAACTCACCCCGAGCCTGACTCGGGAATACCGCTAAGAGGGTTAAATCAATGGATTTAGTTCTGCTTTATGATTTACTGCTGTTCAGGGGCTCTGGGCTTCAGCAAATTGGCAGACTCCAGTGTTCCTTCAGAATGAGTGACCCGTCAGATTAGGTAACGGAAGTGACGTTCTGTCAGCTGCGCATGCGTTCCACCACTACCAGGTTTGCTAATCTGACAGAACACAGGGGACATCTTACTACACCCAGCTGCGTCTAGAATTTCACAGTAATTTTACCAATAAAATGACTGTATATAAAGAAATATAATATATTGACATCTGTGATGCTGTTTGGATGTTTAATTTGGAAAGGCTAAAGGTTTAGGCTGGGTTCACACTGCTGCCAGATGCGGCTCGCAGCAGGGGGTCCAGTGCGTCGCTCTTCTCCATTTCAGGGACGAATCAGGGCCAAATTTTTGCCTGAAACTGAGCCAAAGACACACAGGACTCCTGTACAAACCGCTATGGAGATATGTGAACCGGCTCCATAGAGAGCCGGTCACACTCTCCTGTCATGCGAATTAGGTGCAGAGATACCTGTATCAAATTCGCACTAGTGTAACCCAGCCTTAGCGCTGAGCAGTGTGGGGTGTACCAACATGGCGTCCGCCACCTTCCTACTGCTGGCGTCCAGCTTCTTTCAAAATGTAACATGAAAACAGCATCACAGATGTCAATATACTATATTTATTTATATACACTCACTTTATTGGTAAAATGTCTGTGTAATTCAAGACATAGCTGGGTGTAGTAAGATGTCCGCTGCCACCTTCTTTTGACTGCAGGTGTTCTGTCAGATTAGCAAACCTGGTAGCGGTGAAAACGCATGCACAGGTAATGGAACTTCACTTCCGTTGCCTAATCTGGTCGCCGATTCTGACAGAACACCTGCAAGAATAAACAGGAGCAATACTGGAGGCAATTTACAGGACACACTCATTTTGGTAGCATAATTATTAAAGTGGTTGTAAACCCCCCTGAGACATTCTTAAATTTAGGTAAGCCTAAAACAAGGCTTACCTATATCTACTAAAAATGCAACAATCCTGCGAGCCACCACTCCTTTCAGCTAAGGTATAGAAATAAAGCTGCTAGCGTGAAACAAGTCTCATATATCATGCCAAATAGGGATGAGCTGAACACCCCCCGGTTCGGTTCGCACCAGAACCTGCGAACGGACCGAAAGTTTGCGCGAACTTTCGAACCCCGTTAAAGTCTATGGGACTCGAACGTCAGAAATCAAAAGTGCGAATTTTGAAGGCTAATATGGAAGTTATTGTCCTAAAAAGGGTTTGGGGACCCGGATCCTGCCCCAGGGTACATGGATCAATGCAAAAAAAAGTTTTAAAAAAATTAAGTTTTTTCGGGAGCAGTGATTTTAATGATGCTTAAAGTGAAAAAATAAAAGTGAAATATTCCTTTAAATATCGTGCTTGGGGGGTGTCTACAGCATGCCTGTAAAGTGGCGCATGTTTCCAACCGTCCCTGGACAAAATTAAATTTCTAAAGGAATAAAAGTCATTTAAAACTGCTTGCGGATTTAATGTCATGTCTGGTCCGGGCAATATTGATGAAAATCATTGAGAAAAACAGCATGGGTACCCCCCTCCCCCATTACCAGCCCCTTTGGGTCTTGTATGGGTATTAAGGGGAACCCCGCAACAAATTTAAAAAAGGAAAGGCGTGGGGCCTCAAGGCCCTATATACCCTGAACAGCAGTATACAGGTGGTGCAAACAAGACAGGGACTGTAGGTTTGTTCTTAAGTAGAATCTGTTTGTAATGTTGAACTGGTACATTTTTAAAGTTAAAGCTCCAGCCAAAAAATCTATTTTTTAGCTTTTTGGAAAACATAGGGAAGGGTTATCACCCCTGTAACATTTGTTTTGCTGTCTGTGCACCTCTTCAGAATATTTCACCTCACTTTCTGTCCCAATGACAATTAGATTTTGAAAATTTGGGTTTTTTAGTGAAACAAGGAACTCTTACAGGAGAGAATTTTCCTTCCTAGGGGTAGATTTCCTCTCACTTCCTGTAGTCTCCTTCCGTTTGCAAGTAGGAGTCGTTTGTAAGTTGGATGTTTGAAAGTAGGGGCCTGCCCTATATACTCTGCAGAAATTTGGGCCTTAGGTGTTGGTGTTGCCACAACACTGTAAGCCCTCACAGTTACTCTTGGTGGGCGCAGGAACGGGCCCTGCTGTGAAATATTAGATCAAGAATTGTAATTACATGCCCCTGTTAAACAGGGTCAGAAAAATTGGGCCTTTGGTGGTGGTGGTGGTGTTGCCACAACACTGTAAGGCCTCACAGTTACTCTTGGTGGGCGCAGGAACGGGCCCTGCTGTGAAAAATTAGATCAAGAATTGTAATTACATGCCCCTGTTAAACAGGGGCTGAAAAATTGGGCCTTAGGCACTGGTGCTGGTGCCACAACACTGCAACCCCTCACAGATACTGTAGTTGGAGAGCAGGAATGAGCCCTGCTGCAAAGTATGGCATCAAAAATTGTAATTACACGCCCCTGTTAAACAGGGGCTGAAAAAATGGGCCTTAGGCACTGGTGCCACAACACTGCAACCCCTCACAGATACTGTAGTTGGAGCGCAGGAATGAGCCCTGCTGTAAAGTATTGCATCAAAAATTTTAATTACACGCCCCTGTTAAACACTGGTGGCGGTGCCCATAACCAAAAATGTTCTTACAAGCTATCTGTCATGGACGCACGCCTCTTGGACCCACAACAAGGCTCAGGCGCATCCCTGCTAGCAGGCTTCCAACTGTAAACAGACGTGCGACATTGCGCGCGCGTGTGCGCCGATCGCGGAGATCGTGCAAGCTTGCACGGTGACACTGCCTTGGTGCCCAGTGGCCTTTAAAAGGGGCTTCTTCTGTCCAGACCTTTGCTGTCTGATCTGCAGCTTATCCTATGACTTGACCCTGAACCTGCACCTGTTGTTACTCTGACCCGGCTTCCTGACCTTGCTGCTATCTACAGTCCTGACCTTTGGCTTCCTTGACCTTGTTCTGCTCATCTGTCTGCCCGATCCTCCGTTGCCTGATCCAGCCTGAACTCTGACCATCCGCTGCCTGACACTTCTGCCTGTATCTGATCAGCTGTGCATTACCTGGCTCGTCTGACCTTTCTTCTGCCTGCTGCTTGCATCTGTGTGCACCTGTTGCTCCTTGGCGCACCTGCATCCTCAGCTACCTGCATCGGCTGACCTGCATCTTCTGACCTGCATCCTCAGCTACCTGCACCCGCTGACCTGCATCACCTGACCTGCATCTTTAGCCTTCCCAAGCGGTCTTCTCATCCAGTCCAGGAGAACAGAGCAGGCACTCGTACCCCACTGTGCTCCTTCGGTCACTGTCCCAACTCCAGTGACCCGGGAACCAGGGCTGTACGAGAGGTCTCCCTCTGCACGTCAGGCTCACCTCCAAGGTACGTGTCAGTATCAGCATGAACATTGAGGAGGAAGAGGATAGTCACTCAGCATAACAGGATAGTCACTCAGCATCAGCATAGGCAGTCTTGAAGGGATCTCACATTCAAAAAAAATATTCGGTTACATCAGCATCAGGTGCTTGGTAGCTGGTGATCCAAGACTGATTCAATTTTATGAAGGTCAGCCGATCGACCAATTCGGTGGACAGGCGCACCCTGTGATCGGCTACAAAGCCTCCAGCAGCACTGAATGTGCGTTCCGAAAGAACGCTGGATGCAGGACAGGCCAGTAGCTCAATTGCATACTGTGCAAGCTCTGACCAGTGATCCATCCTCAAGACCCAATAACCCAGAGGATTTTCGGTGAGAAAGGTGTCCAAGTCTGATCTTGCCCCTAGGTATTCCTGCACCATGTGAATCAGACGCTGCCGATAGTTGCTGGAACCGCTCATACCTTGGGGCTGCGGACTAAAAAATTGTCTGAACACATTGGTCAGACGGCCACCTTCTCCACCGCTCCTTCTGTGACTGACCAAAGCCTCAGCAACACGTTGTCCAGGACCAGGAATTTGTACCTTCCAGGTACTGGAAACCTTACCCTTGTAACGTGGATCAAGGAGGGTTGCCAGCCAGTAATGATCTCTCTCCTTGATACCATGAATACGAGGATCCTTTTGCAGGCTTTGCAGGAACAGGAAGGCCATGCAGCGTAGGTTTGCTGAGGGATTCGGTCCGGAGTCCTCTGGGTCACTAAGGACGACATGATCCGCAGCCAACTCCTCCCAGCCACGTACAAGTCCATGGGTTTCTTGGGACTGTAAATGATCTATTGAAGACTGCTGCTGATGCTGAGTGCTAGGCTCCACCTCCATGCTGACACAATCCTCCTCCTCCTCGTCCTCTTCCTGTGTGATCGGCAGGCCAGCAGGAACACTGTCTGAATAAAGGGGGCCTTTAGAGGTAAGGAAGTCCTCCTCTTCCTCCCTCTGTTCTGCCTCAAGTGTCCTGTCCATTATTCCACACAGCGTGTTCTCCAACAGGTGGACAATAGGAACAGTGTAACTGATGCATGCACTGTCACTGCTCACCATCCTCGCTGCCTCCCCAAATGGTGACAGGAAAGTGCATGCATCCCTGATCATGACCCACTGGTGTGGGGAAAAAAAAAACAAGCTCCCCTGATCCTGTCCTGGTGCCATATTGGCACAGATACTCATTGATGGCCCTCTGCTGCGTGTGCAGCCGCTACAGCATGGCCAAAGTTCATGGGCAGGTAAAATTCCTTTTGCAGGTCAGCCAGCCGAGCACTGGCATTATATGACCAGCGGAAATGCACACAGACTTTCCTGGCCTGCCTCAGGACATCCTGTAAGCCCGGGAACCTGCCCAAGAACCGCTGCACCACCAAGTTAAGAACGTGAGCCAAACAGGGCACATGGGTCAGCTGTCCCTGTTGGAGGGCGGAGAGGAGGTTGGTGCCATTGTCGCAAACCACCATTCCTGGCTTAAGCTGGCGTGGCGTCAACTAGACTTGTGCACAACGGAAAAATTCATTTAGTTTCGGTTCGTTTCTTGTGCACAACGAAAAAATTCGTTTAGGTTCGGTTTGTTTCTTTTCGGTCCTGTTGATTCGTAATCGTTCGTAATTTTGCCAGACGGGATTTTTCGTGCTCAGACTAATTCGTATTTTCGCAAGCGACATTTTTCGTTGAATCGGAATGATTCGTATTAATGTAAGCCTTATTTTTAGTTGATTTATAATTCGTACTTTCGGTAGAGTACATTGTTTTTCGTTGATTTTGGACACAACTCCTACTTTCGTAACTTTTTTTGGGTTCGTTGATTCGTAATTTTCCGTGTCTCTCTCACAACGACGCTGCCTTTTATGCCTAATGTGCTTCGATTGGATTTGTACTTTTCTAAATATATAGCGGTTATTTGTAACGATTTGAAATCTCGTATTTTACTTTCGTTTTTTACATGCGGTTATAGCCTCCGCCCCTGTACACCATTTTGAGAGGGAGTTCAGCACGGTGAGGGAGGAGCAGAGAGCAGAGCAGAGTGTTATTGTGCTTCGAATGGATTCGTACATTCGTAACTTTTTTCATAACAAATTATGCCAAAGACATTCGGGCATTCGCTATTTGCGATATAATTTATTTCGGATTCGGTTTTATTCGTAATTGCTTTGTTCGGAAATTCGAATGCTTCCGAATGTCCAAAAGTTGCTAAATTTGGACGAATTTCGATTCGTTACGAAACAAATTGCACAAGCCTAGCGTCAACCACCTCTGATGCCGCGTACACACGATCATTTTTCCCGTCTGGAAAAATTACATTTTTTCCTTTGGACGAGAAAAACGATCGTCTGTGGGCTTTTTGCCGTTTTTCCCGACGGGAAAAACGGCATTAATCACGATGAGAAAAATTAGAACATGTTCTAATTTTTCTCTTCGTTTTTCCTGACATTTCTTCCGCGGCAGTGTTTCCCATAGGGAAAAACTGCCGCGGAGCCCACAGACGGTCGTTTTTCTCGTCAAGAGAAAAAATGACGGGAAAAACGACCGTGTGTAGGGAACTCTTGGAACCGAAGAGGTTCCCTCGTTTTTCCTGTCATTATTCACGGCGGTTTTTTAACCGCCGTGAATAATGATCGTGTGTACGCGGCATGAGCCTACCCCTGCAGAGCTGACAGAATCTCTGCCCCAGTGTGGCTCCTGTCCCCCAAACACACCAGCTCAAGCACCGCATGGCAACTTTTTGCCTGCGTACTTGCGTAGCTTCTTGAATGCCTACGGAGCACCGCTGGTTATGAGGACAAATCAGCACAGGAAGAGGCCATGGAGGAAGAAGAGGAGGAGGGGGTGGAGGAGAGAGGTGTGCCAGAATCACCACTAGTAGCATTTTGGAGGCGTGGTGGCGGAACAACCTCCAACACTACTGTACCTTGTCCTGCATCCTTCCCAGCTGCCAGCAGAGTCACCCAATGCGCCGTGAAAGATAGGTAACATCCCTGTCCATGCCTGCTGGACCATGAGTCAGCAGTAATATGCACCTTACCGCTGACCGCCCTGTCCAGCGAGGCCAAGACATTGCCTTCCACATGCCGGTAGAGAGCCGGAATCGCCTTCCGTGAAAAAAAGTGGGAACCTGCCACTGGGGAACCACACATTCCACAAACTCAGGGAAGGGGGCAGAGTCTACCAACTTAAAAGGCAGCAGTTGAAGAGCTAGCAATTTAGCCAAGCTAGCATTCAACCGCTGGGCATGTGGATGGCTGGGAGCGAACTTCTTTCGGCGGTGCAGCAGCTGGGGCAGGGAAATTTGCCTGGTACAATCTGACGTTGGAGTACCGATATCAGATTGCCCGCAAGTACTAATTCTACACCTTCATTCCTCTCAGTGCAGGTTTCAGAGAGGACTGAAGGTATAGTGGGGTTGGAGATTCCAGCTGATGAGGAGCAAGGAGAGGTCGGCTTTGTTCTTTGGTGTGGGTCTTTAATGTACGCTTGCCAACGATTGCATGGCAGGTCGACATATGTCTGGTCAAGCATGTGGTGCCCAAGCGGCTGATGTTTTGGCCACGCAAGATACGCTTCAGACATATGTTGCAAATAGCAAAGGTGCGATCTGCTGCACATGTCTCAAAAAAGGCCCACACCAAAGAACTTTTGGAATAACGCGCAGAGACAGCAGCGCCCTGCACATGTGGAGCTCTGCAGTGTGATGCAGTCGGTGTGCTGCCCTTAAGCTGGCCCCTGGAGGGCATCCTGCCTCGTTGGAGATTTGCCTCCTCCTCCTCTCTCCTATCAGGCACCCACGTAGAGTCAGTGACCTCATCATCCTCTCCCTCCTCATCACTGGAGCAAACCTGGCAGTATGCTGCAGCTGGGGGAACATGACTGCCAGTTTGCTGTCCTTCTTGGGCACCCCCTCTCTCTGGGCTCACGTTACTGCCTTCCTCTAGCTGGGTTCCATCATGGGAGCCTTGAAAACGCTGCGCATTCTCCCGCAGCATGTACCCAACACTGTGGTCAAACAGTTCAGGGGACTCCTCAGGAGGACATGGTGGGGCTAGGGAAGGAGTGACTGATGCCATTGAGCCGAGGGAAGAGACCGCTTTGCCAGACAAAGTACCCTGAGCCTGGGTGAGAGAGGATGAGGACGGCTTGGTCATCCACTCTACCAAGGCATCGGCATGTTGCGGCTCAACACGGGCAGCTGCCGAAAAAAAGGACAAGCGTGCCCCATGGCCACGTGCTGATGAGGATGCACTGTGTCCACGACCAGCACTGTTGCCTCTAGACACAGAGACTGCTTGCCCTCTTTTATTGGCCTGTGACTGTCTGCCTCTCCTTGTTGGCCTTCCAGACATACTATCTTTGATGTATTGGAATACGTACACAAGGAATGGCCTGCAGTAAGATGTAGCTGCACAAAGCTGGGATGTATATGTATATACTGATTATATTGTAGCTAGCTGAATCAACTACTTGGCTGTAGTATCTTAGTAACAGTCATTCAGGAGGAACAGTCTGCAGTGTAGCTAAACTGAATACAGTATTACTGAGTGATATACTGCAGCTTAATCAATCAACTGCCTGCCTGTAGTCTCTTAGCAACAGTAGTTCAGAATGAGGAGGAACAGGCTGCAGTGTAGCTAAACTGAATACAGTATTACTGAGTGATATACTGCAGCTTTCACAATCAACTACCTGCCTGTGGTCTCTTAGCAACAGTAGCTCAGAATGAGGAGGAACACTCTGCAGTGTAGCTAAACTGAATACAGTATTACTGTGTGATATACTGCAGCTTAATCAATCACATGCCTGCCTGTGGTCTCTTGGCAACAGTAGTTCAGAATGAAGAGGAACAGTCTGCAGTGTAGCTAAACTGAATAAAGTATTACTGAGTGATATACTGCAGCTTTCACAATCAACCACCTGCCTGTGGTCTCTTAACAACAGTAGTTCAGAATGAGGAGGAACAGTCTGCAGTGTAGCTAAGCTGAATACAGAATTACTGAGTGATATACTGCAGCTTTCACAATCAACTACCTGCCTGTCTGTAGTAGATTAGCTTAGCAACAGTAGAACAGGAACGGATCTAGCTAAACTGAATACAGTGTGTATATATATATATATATATATATATATATATATATATATACAACTACTAAGATGCATATACAGTAGGTACGTAAAGTATTCAGACCCCCTTAAATTTTTCACTCTTTGTTATATTGCAGCCATTTGCTAAAATCATTTAAGTTCATTTTTTTCCTCATTAATGTACACACAGCACCCCATATTGACAGAGAAACACAGAATTGTTGACATTTTTGCAGATTTATTAAAAAAGAAAAACTGAAATATCACATGGTCCTAAGTATTCAGACCCTTTGCTGTGACACTCATATATTTAACTCAGGTGCTGTCCATTTTTTTCTGATCATCAGGCCGGGTTCACACTTGTCCGACAAATGCTCCGACATTGGGAGCTCATGTCGCATGACGTGTGAAAATCAATGTTTCCCTATGGGAGCCGTCTTAACTGGTCCGACACATGTCGGTTCGACTTTGAAAATGCTCCCTGTACTACTTTGGTCCGACTTTGATCCTACTTCAGCCCATTGACTATCATTGAAGTCGGATCAAAGTCAGACCGCAGTCTTGCATGATCCGATTTTGGCATGCGACTTGCGCTCTGCTGATCTTGAGGGGGAACTCCACGCCAAATTTTAAATAAAAAACCGGCATAGGTTCCCCCTCCAAGAGCATACCAGGCCTGTCACGTACCTGGTTGAAGGCCGAAATGCCGAGAGGGCTCCCACAGAGAGTGTAGTGCCCAGAGAAGCACAGGTTGCCAGATGGGTCCAGGAGAGCAGAGCTGGTGGGATCCTGAAGAACACTGGTGGATGCAGGACACCGCTCCAGGAGTAGTAGTGGCAGCCAGGCTGAGGGTCAAACCCGGTAGATCCAGCAGGAGGAAGAGGCGGGTTGCAGGAACGGAGACAAGCCAATGGTCTGGTAATAGGAAGCAGGCAGACAGATGACTGTGGCAAAGTCCATGGAACAAGCCGGGATCAGGTGGAGGAGAAGGCAACAAGTCGGTAAAGCAAGCCAGAGGGTCAAACCAGGAGAGCAGATCAGACAGGTCAGGAACAAGCCGGGTCACAACAGGAATCCAAACAGCAGTTTAACAGAGTCTCGGGAACACAGGAAGGCTGATGACTATCAAGCAATGAGAGGAGCTCAGTGGCCGTCTTATATAGGCCAGCAAGTGGCTGCATCTGTTGCGTGCGCCGCTTGACGCTCCCGCGCATGCGCACGTGCCTGTTGGTTCCATTGCGCATGTGCGTGCGCATGTATTCATTGCGCATGTGCGTGCGCCTATTCGCGCCGCTTGCGTCAGTGCGCACAGGGATGTGCTGGAAGTGGCCATTACTAGTACTGGCACGATTGCCAGTTCTCCTACGGCCGTTTCCCTGACAAGGCCCCTGGGTCTGGTATGGATTTTAAGGGGAACCCCCTAAGCCGAAAAAACGGCGTGGGGGTCCCCCCAAAATCCAACCCAGACCCTTATCCGAGCACGCAACCTGGCAGGCCGCAGGGGAAGAGGGGGGGGACGAGAGAGCGGCCCCCCTCCCTCCTGAACCGTACCAGGCCGTATGCCCTCAACATGGGTCGGTTTGGTGCTTTGGGGCAGGCCACCCCAAAGCACCCTGCCCCCATGTTGATGAGGACAGGGCCTCTTCCCGACAACCCTGGCCGTTGGTTGTCAGGGTCTGCGGGCGGGGGCTTATCAGAATCCGGGAGCCCCCCTTTAATAAGGGGGCCCCCAGATCCCGGCCCCCCACCCTATGTGAATGAGTATGGGGTACATCGTACCCCTACCCATTCACCTGGTGGAAAAAAATGTCAATAAAAAAACAACACAGGTTTTTAAAGTAATTTATTACACAGCTCCGGGGGTCTTTTTCCGACTTCGGGGGTCTCCGGTGTCGTCTCTGCGCTCTCCGGTTCTTCTCTCGCTCTCTGTTTCTTTCTTCCTTCTGCCGGGCCTCCGCTATCTTCTTCCAGCTCTATTGCTAGCGGGCCCGGTCTTCTCCGTCGCCTTCTTCCCTCTTCTTCTCTCGCTCTCCGGTTCTTTCTTCCTTCTACCGGGCCTCCGCTATCTTCTTCCAGCTCTTTTGCTAGCGGGGCCCGGTCTTCTCCGTCGCCTTCTTCCCTCTTCTCCTCTCCGATGTTGACACGTCGCTTCCTCCCGCTGTAATGCTGGCTGTGCGGTGCACTCCGATTTATATAGGCCTCTCATGACATCACAGTGACATGCTCCGGGTGGCCACATGCTCCCATGACGTCACAGTCACATTCTCCGGGGCCACCCGGAGCTTGTGACTGTGACGTCATGAGAGGCCTATATAAATCGGAGCGCACCGCACAGCCAGCATTACAGCGGGGGGAAGCGACGTGTCAACATCGAAGAGGAGAATGAAGGGTTGTACCGCTCTTTTAAGCTGTAGGGCTTTCAAAATGCTCCCGCCCTGATACTGGAACAGGTGCGGGCTCTGCACTGATGAATGGAAAAGAAAGGATCCCTGGACTGCCGCACTCTGTATAAACGATTTATTTCCAAAATTTCAAAATAAAATCCAAAAATAATCCATAAATTCAAAAACAGGCAAAACAGAAAACTGACATGCAGGGATGGATGGATGACGCGTTTCACATCAAAGTAGATGCTTACTCATAGCTCGAGTAAGCATCTACTTTGATGTGAAACCCGTCAGCCATCCATCCCTGCATGTCAGTTTTCTGTTTTGCCTGTTTTTGGATTTTTTGAATTTATGGATTATTTTTGGATTTTATTTTGAAATTTTGGAAATAAATTGTTTATACAGAGTGCGGCAGTCCAGGGCTCCTTTCTTTTCCATCGAAGAGGAGAAGAGGGAAGAAGGCGACGGAGAAGACCAGGCCCCGCTAGCAAAAGAGCTGGAAGAAGATAGTGGAGGCTTGGCAGAAGGAAGAAAGAACCGGAGAGCAAGAGAAGAACCGCAGAGCGCGGAGACGACACCGGAAACCCCCGAAGTCGGAAGAAGACCCCCGGAGTCGGAAGAAGACCCCCGAAGTCGGAAGAGACCCCGGGAGTCGGAAGAAGACCCCCGGAGCTGTGTAATAAATTACTTTAAAAACCTGTGTAGTGTTTTTTTATTGACATTTTTTTCCACCAGGTGAATGGGTAGGGGTACGATGTACCCCATACTCATTCACATAGGGTGGGGGGCTGGGATCTGGGGGCCCCCTTATTAAAGGGGGCTCCCGGATTCCGATAAGCCCCCCGCCCGCAGATCCCGACAACCAACGGCCAGGGTTGTCGGGAAGAGGCCCTGTCCTCATCAACATGGGGGCAGGGTGCTTTGGGGTGGGGGGGGCCGCAGGTCGCCCCCCTGCCCCAAAGCACCAAACCCCCCCATGTTGAGGGCATGCGGCCTGGTACGGTTCAGGAGGGAGGGGGGCGCTCTCTCGCCCCCCTCTTCCCCTGCGGCCTGCCAGGTTGCGTGCTCGGATAAGGGTCTGGTTTGGATTTTGGGGGGACCCCCACGCCGTTTTTTCAGCTTAGGGGGTTCCCTTTAAAATCCATACCAGACCCAAGGGCCTGGTATGCTCCTGGAGGGGGAACCCATGCTGGTTTTTTATTTAAAATTTGGCGTGGAGTTCCCCCTCAAGATTAATACCAAACACAGTGCCTGGTATTGGCGGGGATCCAAGTCGGATCCCCGTTCATTGAAAGTCGGACATATGTCGGCTTCATGTCGCAGAGCAAAGTCGGATCCAAAGTAGGATGGCTGTCGTGTCGCACAAGTGTGAACCCAGCCTGAGATGGTTCTACACCTTCCTTTGAGTCCAGCTGTGTTTGATTATACTGATTGGACTTGATTAGGAAAGCCACACACCTGTCTATATAAGACCAGCTCACAGTGCATTTCAGAACAAATGAGAATCATGAGGTCAAAGGAATTGCCTGAAAAGCTCAGAGACAGAATTGTGGCAAGGCACAGATCTAGCCAAGGTTACAAAAAAATTTCTGTTGCACTTAAGGTTCCTAAGAGCACAGTGGCTTCCATAATCCTTAAATGGAAGATGTTTGGGACGACCAGAACCATTCCTAGAGCTGGCCGTCCGGCCAAACTGAGCTATCGGGGGAGAAGAGCCTTGATGAGAGAGGTAAAGAAGAACCCAAAGATCACTGTGGCTGAGCTCCAGAGATGCAGTCAGGAGATGGGAGAAAGTTGTAGAAAGTCAACCATCACTGCAGCCCTCCACCCTCGGGGCTTTATGGCAGAGTGGCCAGACGGAAGCCTCTCCTCAGTGCAAGACACATGAAAGCCCGCATGGAGTTTGCTAAAAAAACACCTGAAGGACTCCAAGATGGTGAGAAATAAGATTCTTTGGTCTGATGAGACCAAGTTAGAACTTTTTGGCCTTAATTCTAAGCGGTATGTGTGGAGAAAACCAGACACTGCTCATCTACTGTCCAATACAGTCCCAACCGTGAAGCATGGTGGTAGCAGCATCATACTGTGGGGGTGTTTTTCAGCTGCAGGGACAGGACGACTGATTGCAATCGAGGGAAAGATGAATGCGGCCAAGTACAGGGATATCCTGGACGAAAACCTTCTCCAGAGTGCTCAGGACCTCAGACTGGGCCGAAGGTTTACCTTCCAACAAGACAATGACCCTAAGCACACAGCTAAAATAACGAAGGAGTGACTTCACAACAACTCTGTGACTGTTCTTGAATAGCCCAGCCAGAGCCCTGACTTAAACCCAATTGAGCATCTCTGGAGAGACCTAAAAATGGCTGTCCACCAACGTTTACCATCCAACCTGACAGAACTGGAGAGGATCTGCAAGGAGGAATGGCAGAGGATCACCAAATCCAGGTGTGAAAAACTTGTTGCATCTTTCCCAAAAAGACTCATGGCTGTATTAGATCAAAAGGGTGCAAATACTAAGTACTGAGCAAAGGGTCTGAATACTTAGGACCATGTGATATTTCAGTTTTTCTTTTTTAATAAATCTGCAAAAATGTCAACAATTCTGTGTTTTTCTGTCAATATGGGGTGCTGTGTGTGTACATTAATGAGGAAAAAAATGAACTTAAATTATTTTATGGCTGCAATATAACAAGGAGTGAAAAATGTAAGGGGGTCTGAATATTTTACGTACCCACTGTATATCCTCCATACACTGTAACTGCATCTAACTGACTCACCTGCCTGCTCTATCTAACTCAAATGAAATGACACTTTCTCTGTCTCTATCTCTCTCTCAGCCGAAACACACTACACAAGGCCGACGCGTGGGCGGCCTTATATAGTGTGGGGCGTGTACCTAATCCCTGAGCCATGATTGGCCAAACGCACACTGCCTTTGGCCAATTATGGCTCGCTTTGCTTACGGCACTGTGATTGGCCAAGCATGCGGGTCATAGTGCATGCTTGGCCAATCATCAGCCAGCAATGCACTGCGTTGCCGCAGTGAATTATGGGCCGTGACGCGCCACTCGAATTTGGCGCGAACGGCCCATATTGTTCGAAATTCGGCGAACGGCCGAACAGACGATGTTCGTCTCAAACTCAAAGCTCATCCCTAGTGCCAAAGACTAAATAAATGAACAAAACGCAGCGCTAATGAAATGATAGTGCACACACCACTATACAAGGTAAGGGGGATAAGTGTCCGGTAAGTGATGTAGATATGTGCAATCAAATAGTACAAGTAAATATATAAAAATAATGATTATAAAAAAAAAATTATAAAATCGCATCAGAAAAATCGCATGATTAAAAAAAATTGCATCAAAAAAATAGCATCACACTAAGGTGCATAAGTACATAGTAAATAATAGTGGTAAACAGTCCAATCCTTAAAAAATAACACACAAGTCCATATAAAAGTATTCTAAGGTGCTTCAGTGTGGATAGAAATGAATGAAAAATTCCACAGTGCTTTAGTGCATGTCATCAGTAGCAGCAATCTAAGGGTTATGTATAATACAGTTCATACAGCAACACACGGCCCAGTGAGTGATCCAAAAGTCATGCCAAGGTGTAGTCACACAGGTGCTCCCCTATGGTAATGGACGCTCACCTCAGAGCGTGCGACCTTGCAACTAAGCTTGGTCTGTGCACGTTTATGAACCACACCTGGGTTCTAATGGATAATCCTGGGTTCCTGGTTCCTTGGCAGGCAGCTCCAGATCATAGAATATATAAGAAAAAATGGTGCAAGTAACGTTTTAACAATATTTATGTAGCAGACAGATCCTTTACCCCGCTTACCTCCACTTGCAGAGTGGGACACACCATGCCACATGCCCAGTATCCTCCATCTTGTGAGCGGTGAGCGGTGTTAACAGTTTTGGGTCCTGCATCGAGTTACCTCTTTCCATTGGTTCTCGTCCCTAGAGTGTAGGGAAAAGTCTATTTTTCTCTTGAGGAAAGCCAATTTCCAGACAATGTTAAACCCAATAAAAGAGTTTATTTTCCTTTTTCTTGCAACTCGATAGGAAAGTTTAGAGAGTTGAACAGGAATACAGGTTCAGGCACGCGGCACTTAATTACTACTCGTCGCCACTCAGGCCTGAGTGGGTTTTGCTCACCCGGATAGTTCCCTCTCACGGTTCTAGCAGCCAGAGTGAAGCACGGAATATTCACTTGAGATTTGTTTATCTTAGAGACACGTTCAGGAGATCCTCTGCCACAGGATCTTTTAGCTCCTAAGTCCCGAACTTCTCAGCACTTTAGAGACCATAGGTGCCAATGGGACACTTTACAAGGGCTTCTAGCGGGTCACAAAATCCTTCCCTTTGACAGGTAACCAGGCCTCTCCCGAGACAGTGACATCCTTCACCAATCCCCTTAGAAAGGTCCTCCCCTGGTTGCCTCTCCTTCAGAGCGGGTCACCCTCCCACAGGCACCCTGGGATTCCGCTGTTTGGTGTAGGCCTCAGTCAAAGGTACTGGGCCTACCTGGAACAATACGGCTTCGGGCTAAAGGTGCCCGGGACCCAACACATTTGCACGCACCCCTGACCATGAGGGCCACCGAAGGTGGGGTACGTGCCGAGGACGAAGACCCCGGGCCAATGGCGTTTGCCCCTTAAGTACCCTCTCCCGACATGCACAGCAGGTAAAACACACCCACTGCACGGCTGCCGAGAGCGGACATCCAACAACGCTGCAACGCCACCTGCGGTTCGACCCGAGACCTGGGCAACAGTGCCACCTACAGGTCAAAAGGAACTATCAGGCAACATCACAGCAGAGCAGAGTCCAATTTAAAGAAATCAAACAGCCTGAGCCAAACTAATGCTCAGGCTACCCCCTAAATTTCAGGCATAGCGATGCCAAATATGGGGCCCGCTACATTTATTTAAATAAAAAGAGAGTACCCCTTGCTGGGGTACTCACATACTGCAGGTGCGACAGTGCACCACTCTATAACAGGCTCGTAGCGAGATGTACAGATCGGGATAAGGTAAACAGTCCTCACAGCCTCACACAGACTGTCCTGCCGTCCTGTCCCCTCCCCTACGCGTGACGATACAGGGGGCGTTGTTTTTTCTTCAGGGGGAAATTGGCGAATGCGCTGTGAAGAAACGGCTCTCTGTGTTTCTGTGAAGAAACGGCTCTCTGTGCCGTTTCTTCCCCAGCGTGTTCCGTGACTGTGTGGGAGTGATGTCACGCCGCTCCGGACAGTCACAGAGCTGGAGTCCGCGGCCCCCGAAAGGAAGAGGGGCGAAGATGGATGCTTCCACCAGCGGGGACATCGCAGCCTTCATTTGCAGGTAAGTGCCACATGATGGGCTAGTATGCAATACATACTAGCCCATTATGCTTTTACTTTGCAGGGGAATAAAGAGGAAGTAAAACCCATCAGGGCTTCCTTCCTGTTTAATGTGAAACAGTGGCGGTGTGTCCATAAGGGCGCACGGGTGCCGTCCCCTCTCTCCAGCCAGCCCCCTCTATCATGACCAATGGATAGATTCATGCATTGCATGAATCTATCCATGGCTGCCGCTGACACCCCCTATTCAGCCGTCCGGCCCCTTTTCGGGCGCATGAATTACAGCGATGGGGGGGGGGGGGGGTTTGAAGCACCTGATAAGAGCCATAGGCTCTAATAGGCGTCAAAAACGGTGACCTGTGAGCGCTATTGCTTGGCGCTCGCAGTTTACTCAGGTGTGTTAGAACAGCGAATGAATATTCGCTGTTCTAACACTGAACCGCCTCTCCGCCAATCAGGTGCTCGGTTCTGTTACCTGTCACCTGATTGGCTGAAACGTCAGGCGCTGTGATTAGACGCCTATCAGGCATCCAATCGCCTATAGGAGAGGACGGGAGAAGACCCATCGAGGACACCGCTCGCTGTCACCCGCTGCCCCACCGAGACAGGGTAAGTGCTGGGCAGGCGGCAAGCAGGCGGATCACAGTGGCGGCATTTGATGGGCACAGTGGGAACATTTGATGGCACAGTGGCAGCATTCGATGGGTACAGTGGCAGCATTTGATGGGCACAGTGGCAGCGTTTGATGGCACAGTGGCTGCGTTTGATGGGCACAGTGGCTGTGAATAATGGGCACAGTGGCTGTGAATGATGGGCACAGTGGCTGTTTGATGGCACAGGGGCTGTGATTGATGGGCACAGTGGCTGCGTTTGATGGCACATTGGTTGCGTTTGATGGGCAGAGTGGCGGCATTTAATAGGCACAGTGGCTGCAATTGATGGGCACAGTGGCAGCGTTTGATGGGCACAGTGGCAGTGTTTAAGGGCACAGTGGCTGCATTTGATGGCACAGTGGCTGCAATTGATGGGCACAGTGGCAGCGTTTGATGGGCACAGTGGCAGCGTTTGGGCACAGTGGCAGCGTTTGATGGCACAGGGGCAGCGTTTAAGGGCACCGTGGCTGCGTTTGATGGCACAGTGAGGCTGCAATTGATGTGTTTTTTTCTAGGATTTTTCATTTTTTTTGCGCCAGCCGCTACTGGTGACGAATGTATTTTCCTTGCTAAAGAACGTTATTCATTTATTTTGTTCTGTTTTAAATGTATTCACATTGTATTGGCTGGTCTATGAAACACAGAGCAGAACAGCTTCTCCTCACAGTCAGGCCGACGTCAACGAGGCGGGAAAACACTGAGGAGACTGGCTCCTCCCTCCTACGCCTTCCCAGCTTACGCCCCCCCTCCCCCGTCAGCGTCACATGCGCCCCTGGCCGCTCCCGTCGGAGACCCCGTATTGCCTGTAGTGGAAGGAGCCTGGCCGCCGCCATTTCAGGGAGTCGCAGGTTTGCCATTCTACGGGCCTACGCGTCATTATACCACCGCCACCGCCACCTACAGCCGGGACTCCAGTGTGTCTCTCTCTCCTGGTCACCCCCCCCGCCTCATGCTCGGTGCTGTGTTCGCTGTGTAACGAAGCACTCTTCTCTTTGTAGATCTCTCGCCATTTTTCTTCCGACCGTAAACAAGGCCGAGGCCTAGCTGTGAGACCAAGCCCTGATAGGGGCACGCTGCTGCTGGTAAGTTACCCGGATCATGACTTGCCTTCCCCCTCTTCCATGTTACCTTCCAGGCCTGCGGGCTGATATCGGCGCCGCCCCTCCCAGCGTATGTGTGTAACGAACGGTATTTACCGATCGATATAAAAATGTCTTATTACAAAGATAACGCATTAGCTTAGAGGCTTTTTTTTTTTCTCCCCCTCTGAGGGCCCACAGATGTGTCCAGACACGGCTGACCTTCGGGCCTCGCTCCCTGTGTGTGTCCTTTGTATGTGGTGTGTGTGTGCCCTCCGAGGACATGAGGGGGCGCCATGCTGCTGCGGGGCCAACTTCACCCATCACTGCAACTCGAAGGCCTGACGCACCTATACCATTGTAGTGCGTGTGCAGATCTGCACCACACGACGTGTTTCCTAGGAAACCATGCTGACGGGACTGTAAAATGCACTAAAAATGCAAAGGTGTGACTTAGCCTCTTCACACCACAAAAACGTACCCCAGATCTCTCCCGGGTGCGTGTTTTATTATTATTATTATTTTTTAATGCGTTTCTGGATGCAATTCAGGTGTGTTTTCTTTCCTCTTCCCCTCTGTACTGGGGGGTCTGGTGCGATTTTTATGCGTTCCCGTGCATTCCATTGTGTTATTGAGGCCAGTACACACCACATGCAGTCCAATGCATTTTTTTTCTCTGCATCAAAAGTAGGTTCTATGCAGGGGTGTCAAACTCCAATTTTATCGTGGGCCTCAGCAGCATTATGATTGATCTCAAAAGGGCCGGTTGTATCTGTAAGATTAGATTTCCAGCGCATCCCCTCCCCCTTACATTAGATGTCAAGAGCCACCCCACCATCAGAAGTTAAGTCCCCCCACTCTCACTTACATCACAGTGCACCCTTTGCTGCTGCTGGGAAGAAGCTGGATGCATTGCCTGAAAGCTTTAAAGTGGAGCTCCGCCGTAAAAAAATATTAAAAGCCAGCAGCTACAAATACTGCAGCTGCTGACTTTTTTATTATAATGGACACTTACCTGTCTTGGTGTCCAGAGACGTTGGCAGCAGAAGACGAGTGATTGCTCGTCTCTCGGATGCCCCCACCACCGCCATGGATGAGGGAATCGGGAAGTGAAGCGTTAAGGCTTCACTTCCCGGTTCCCTTCTGCGCATGCGCGAGTTTCACTGGTCCCCGCTGTGTTCTGGAAGCCGTGTTTTTCCCAGAACACAATGGGGGGGGGGCGAGAAGTGACGCTCTACCCGCTGAGTGTATGTCCGGAAGTGGGTGCAAATGCCTGTCTTGGATGGGTATCTGCACCCCCCCCCCGAAAGGTGCCAATTGTGGCACCGAAGGGCGGGAGGAACCAGATGAGTGGAAGTTCCACTCTTAGGGTGGATCTCCGCTTTAAGTACAGGGTCTGGATGAGGGCTGGAGCTCTCCTGCAGCTGCAGGAGAGGTGCGAGGGCCACATGAAATGGCCTGGAGGGCCGGATTCGGCCCGCAGGCCTTGTGTTTGACACCTGTTTTCTATGGCATAGTTCACACCAGTGCATTCCAGGAAAAAAAAATAGAACATGCTGCATTTTTCCCCACACAGAACTGTACCAGAATTATAAGGCCTCATGTACACTGGATGTTTTTTTACAGCTGCCGTTTTTGGTTTCAGACTTTTTTTTTCCTACAGTCAATAAACTCTCCATGTTATCCTGTGTTCATGCACACATAGGCTGTTAGCAGTTTTTGGCTGGGGTGTTTTTTGGCTTTAAACCCCCCCCCCCCCCCCCAAAAAAAAAATAGTGGGTTCTGAGAGTTGTTTTTTCAGCTGTAAAAACGCTCTAACGTCAAACGTAGGTAAACGTTTGAAAACAGTGCTCACCAGCTGACGTGGAAAAACGTTGGTAAACTCACTGCAAAGCTACTGGCGTTTTTATAACGTTATCTTATTCAGTGTGCATGAGGCCTTATTATACCTGGATTTATATAGCGCCAACAGTTTGTGCAGCACTTAACAAAATGAAGGCAGACATTCGTTGCATTACAAATTGGTACAAGAGGAATCGGAGGACCCTGCTCATTGGAGCTTACATTCTTAGGCTACATGTTCACGAGACGTTTTTACAACCCCTCCTGAACAATTTAACTTAACGGATAGTAACCCACGTTTAAAACGTCAGTTTAGCTGCGCTTAGAAGCGTTTTTATTTATATATATATATATATATATCCCCCAAATAGCCAAAAATTTCAAACTAAACGTTTGGCGCATTGAAATGCCTCTAAATTCAGCTTCTGAACCCATTTTTTTTCTATTTTGCGTTTCAAAAAAGCCTCTAAACTCAACTGCCTAGAAACGACTATAAATGACCCTGTGTACATGTACTGATATAATAACATAGAGGAGAGTTCAGGGGCAGCTGGAAAAAATGCCCAACTGCTCCTAAATGATTATTCTTGACAGATAGAAACCCACGTTTAAAATGTCCGCTTTGCCGCGCTTACATGCCACGTTTAGCAGCGCTTTGCCGTGTTTGCCTTTAGAAGCATTTAAAAAAAATATATAATTTTTTTTAAATGGTGAAAAACGCCTATAAATGAAACGCTGCTAAACGCGTTTTGCGTCTGAAACGTGGAAATCTGCTGCATCTGAACGCATTTTTTTTTGCTTTAAAAAAACGCTGTTAAACGCAACTGCCTAAAAACGGCAATAAACGAGACGGTGTACATGGTCACATAGGATAACATTGAATGAGTTCAGGGGCAGTTGAAAAAAGCATCCAACTGCCTCTGAACGTACGTTTAGCAGCGTCCTGTGTACATGGGGCCTAAATGTCCATTTACCAGCAGCAGTGTACATGAGGCCTTAAAGGGTGGGTCAGTTGATACAAAAGGTAATGGCTGTGGGGGGTGAGCTGATGGAGAAAGTAAAACGCTGTATTAGTTAGAAGCAGGATAGGCTTCTTTAAAGAGGAGGGTTCTCAGGGGTCGTGGAATGATGTTAAATGCACTGGAACGCACATATCCTTGGAGCCAGTTCACACCATAGAAACGCAGTTCGGATGTGTTCCAGATGCTTTTCTGCATAAGTTTTTTGATGCTTTCCACTTAAGTCCTGGAAGGTTTTACCCCTTAATGACCAGAGCATTTTTTTGCTGCTTGGCTTTAATGACAATTGCACGGTTTGTGCGACTTACCCAAAGAAAATTTGATATCCTCACCAGAAATAGGTCTTTCTTTTGGTGGTATTTGATCACCTCTGCGGCTTTTATATATATATATATATATATATATATATATATATATATAAAAAAAATCCTGCTATAATGCATATAAAAAAAATATTCATCAGTTTAGGCTGATATTCTAAATTTGTTTTGGTAAAAAAATCGCTATAGGCGTATATTGATTGGGTTGCGTAAAAGTAATTACCGTACATCTACAAACTACGGTATCGAGTCAGTAAAAATATATAAAATTGTTTTACTGGTAATGGCGGTGATCTGCGATTTCTAGCGGGACTGCAACATTGTGGCGGACAAATCTGACCCCAAATTGCACATTTTGGGGTCTAGTGACATTATTACATTGATCAGTGCTATAAAATTGCACTGATCAATGTAAATATGACACTGGCAGGAAAGGGGTTAACACTGGGGGGCGGTAAAGGGGTTAACTGTGTTCCCTCAGCGTGTTCTTAACTGTAGGGGGGAGGATAGGCTTACTGAAACATGACAGATCACTGGAGACAGCAGATCTGTCCTGTCACTAGGCAGAACAGGGAAATGCCTTGTTTACATAGGCAGTTCCCCGTTCTGCCTCCGCCGCAATCACCTGCCACCGGCGGACATGGAGTCTGTGGCGGGCGCCTGCTTTTACAGAATAACGTACAGGTACGTCAGTTTGCGCAGGAGAGCCATTCTGCCGATGAATGTCGGCGTGAGTCAGTTGCAAGTGGTTAACCACTTCAGCCTCGGAAGGATTAAAGTGTTAACACAAAAAAAAACAAAATTGATATCCTGATCCCCTAAAGCAGATTAAACGGCACAATGCTTGTGCTATGTAATCTGCCCCCCTAACTGTAAAAAAACAAAAACCTGCCACTTCCTGTATCCCTTTCTCTGCTCTGACCACGATAATCATGGCTGCTGAGCCCTGACCACCGTAGTCAGAGTACATCCCTGCGTCATCTGCAGCCTTGCTCTCGTCTCTTCCCTCCTCCCTGTCAGTTGTATCTGTGTCTCTGGAGTGCATTATTGGCATACGACCAAGGCAGCTGATTGGAGGAAAGGCACACGCCCCCTCTCTTCATTGGCAAAGGAAGAAAGTAATGTGCAGAGCTTTGCTCTGCTAATCTATTTATAGCAACCTCCCACAACACAAACTTCGGGCTGTTTTTGTCTCTGTGGTGTGAACTATGCCATTGGAAACCATATAACCTGCTTTTGACTGAGAAACAAAATGCATTGGACTGCATGTGGTGTGAACTGGCCCTGTTGTAATGGGCAGCGGTGCGTTTTGTCCAAATTGCTTTTAGGCTGGGTTCACATATATGCGGTTTGCAGTCCAGAGCGTTTCTGTTCACCGGTTCAGGTGCAAATTTTTTCCTAAACATGATCCTTTTCAAAACCGCACTGTTTCCATTAGAAGCCATTCATATGTTATTGAAAATTGAATGTGGTTAAAACCGCATCTAATTCGCATATGTGAACCCAGCACAAAGGTTAGTTCATCTTCACCAAAAAGCTCCCTTTGCGGGTAATGGGCACCTGTAGAAAAAAAAGTGCAACTTGGAACAAAGGTAAAGTAGAACTATAGTCCAAACTTTTTATTTTTTTTAATAGAAAAAGGAGGTTGTAACCCCTGTAAGGTTTTATTGCATCATCTGTGGCTCATTATGGAGGTTTCCTTTCATTTCCTGTTTCATAGCCAAAACAGGAAACGAGGGGGAATCCCTGGAGTGTCACCAGAACTAGTGTCCACATGGGAGGAGTTCTATTCCTGTTCTGGTGTCAACCTGGAATATTTTTTTTTAGTGATGCAACAAAAATTATCTTCAGAAAATAAAGGTATCTGCGTTTTGCCGATAATGGCCCCCAAAAAAGCGTGCGGTTTTGTCACGCTTATGGTGTATTTTTCATAGGATATATATATATATATATATATATATATATATATATATATATATATATTAATCTAACCAAAAATGCGGCAAGCAAGATTTTTAACACGGCAATGGACCAGTGTGAAAACATACATAGAATTTGAAGGGATGCATTTTTCTTGCGCTTTTAACGCAAAAGCGCTTAAACTGCTCAGCATGAAAGCAGCTTATCGGCCGATAAATTCATGTTAATAAAAAGTCAACTTATTTTTTTTAAACTGTCTGTTTTGGCCAAGGGCATCCTGAATTTTCAGTTTCGGCACCAGAATTAAAATTTCGGTGCACCACTAGTTTTTCTTTTCTTTCATTCATTTTTGAGCTCCAAAATTGCTCCTTACACTTGTGGTCATTGGGAAGAATTACCCCATTAACAAATCGCTAAAAAGATCATTGGTGCCAGTGGGAACGTCTCTGAGAGGCAGAAATTTGTCAAGGAACCCCTAGCAACCTCTGGAGGAACCCTGGGGTTCCATCGAACACCGGTTTAGAGGCAGAAAAAAAATCGCATGTGCATTCAGGAGAGGAGCTTGTGAGCATAAAAAAAGCCACCTGAAGTGGTTAAACGTGTGTTAGTGCTAGGCGCTTTTAGCTCCTGAACGTTTTTCATTTCAATAGCCAGAATAAATGAATATTCTGGCCTATTAAATGAATTCAAATCCTTGAAAAGGTGTGGCTTAGGAGCGATTTTTCGAAACGCCAGTGTGCATGAGGTCCCAATGATTGTAAACCGGACAAATAGAGAGGGAGATTCACCCTCTCTAACATGAGCAGAGACGTCAATAAAAAAACATAAATGGGTTCAAACTGCTCTCCACTCTATTATTGAAGGCAAAACTGATGTCCTTGCTATAGGTAAGCCATTTATGTACCTCCATGATACTGACTGTAAGGGCTCTTTCACACGGAGGTCCGCCTGTCAGTTTTTTAGGCGGACCTGAAACGGATCCTCCATGTAGCCCTATGGAAGCACGGATGTCAGCGGAGACATGTCCGCTGACATCCGCTCCGCCAAAGTGTGACGGAGGAAAACCCTATTTTTCCTTCTGTCAGCGGATCGGATGACAACGGACTCTACGGTCCGTCGTCATCCGATTTCCCATAGGGGAGAGCGGCGCTCTGACAGGGCGGTCCCTGCACAGTGTGTGGGGACTGCCCAGTCATCCGTCGGCTCAGCGGGGATCAACGGAGCGATCCCCGCTGAGCAAGCGGAGCTTCAGGGGGCGGATCTTCATGGATCCGCCCCGTGTGAAAGGACCCTAAAACATCCGGGGTGTTGACTAAGCGAGGCCTCATGCACACTGGACTTTATAAAAACATCAATATTGTAGTGTTTTTTTTTTTTGTTTGTTTTTTAGCAAAACTATTCTCCCACAAAAGCTTATGGATCATAATTGCCAAACAGCCGTGTTTTTCAGGGTTGGTGTTTTTACAGCTGAAAAACTCCTCTTAAGCCCAGGTTCACACTGGGCTGCGGGAATAAAGCTGTGCGAGTTCAGCTGATGGTTTCTGCACAGATGTCAATGTAAATCGTCGCCCAAAATCGTAAGAAGTACAGAAACTTCTTTTTGAAATCGATGTAGCGTTGCACCGATTAGAATAGTGCAAATGCCGCCGCATGTCAAAAGCCACCAGTGTGAACCAGGGCTAAAACTGCTGATAAATGCCTCCATGCATGGGCATAGGATAACATGCTGAGGGGTTTACTGGCTGCAGAAAAAACTCCTGAAGCCAAAAACATCCAGTGTGCATGAGGACTTGCTGTCCATCATCAGAGGAGTGAGCTCTTTTTCTGATGAACCCCCTCCCTATACTTTCTCTTCCATGATGCAGTGTCTGAGCTCAGTGTATGAGAGCTCCCTCCTGTGATGGTCAGCAGTGTTTTGGCAATGTTCTGGGAGTTTTCCAGTCAGGCATCATGAGGTATGTAAATGTCATAGACCTACACCTATAGGGCGTTTTTCAACTTTAGTCAAAGCTGCAGAATCCTTTTTTTTTTTTTTTTTTTTTAATTTACAGACACCCATTACCTGCATAGACAGTTTTTATTGGTAAAGGTGAACTATGTCTTTTAAGTCATGTCAAGCAGCAAAGGTCCTGTGAGGTTTTTTGTTTTCCTAATGTTGAATATGATCACACTTTGCAACTGCATCCTAGAATGTGATGTATACGCCATAGGTGCACGTTTTCAGTAGTAGAGAATAGAGGCGGTTGCAGAGCAGCAACAGCTGCCAAACTTTGCAAGGTAGTATTTTATTTTTTTACCCCCTTGATGCAACACACATGTTCCCTGTTTTTACAATTTTAAGAGGCAGAAGCAACCTGTCCGCCTTTAATGCTTGCGTGAACGAGGCCTTCAAGTGGATTAAAGGGAGCCTTTTTCCTTCATCAGTCCCCATCTCTTGCCAGTGCTGGCGCACCGTCTGTGTTCGGCCATCTTCATTGGCAGGTGCGGGATGATGTCGCACTCCTGCGCAGGCGCTAGTCGTCTCGGCACACAGGGATCTGGCTGGCGCTGTAAGCTGAGCTCTGTTTACATGCTGGGGAATGCTGTGAGCATGCAGGTAAGTGTATTAAAGAAGATGTTGCATGTCTCTTCTGCAATGAAAAGCCTTCCTGCTCACAGTGAATAACAGCTGGACTTTTGTTCCGCTTAAAAATTCCTAAAGTGAAAGATAAGGCTAATAATATCCTTAAAAATGCTCCCTACTCCTGCATACCGTGTCTAAAAATATATAATTTCTCTTACCATCCATGGACTGACACGGTGTCTCTTTACACTTTACACGTGGGTTATGTCCCTGCTTGCAGGAGAAGACCTAGGCAGAATGTGAAATGTTATACATACATTCTAAAAGCCAGAGCTGAACAGCCCCACCCAGGGGGCGGTCCCTCCGGACATAACCCTCCCACTACAGTCAGCAGACTTCAGTTTTTTTCTGCCTAGCAGAAGGAGAAGACGTGGCTCTCTCAGGAGCCAGTCTCCTGACCTATTTTTATTCCTTTTCTGGAACTCTTTTTTATTTTATTTTTGAGAATTTTCTATCAACTGTCGGCTGGGCAACAAGTTGGGTACAGGATATCCTCGTAGTCTTCCCTGTCCGACCATCGAGCATGCTGATCCTCGCCCTGTGTGCGTGAGACTCAGTTCACGACAGGCCCCATGACTCCAGGGGTGGCCGGGCTTGCTTTCATGCTCCCACGGTCCTCTCAAGACTGAACAGTTCCTGACTGACTGTATCTTTCGCGGTGGACCGGGCTGACAGCTACTCAGTACTGCACTGAGATAGTCCTGTCAGAAACACACCAGTGTGTCCCTCAGGGGATGGGTAAGTAGTCTCTCCTGCCTGCAGGTGAGTACAAAAGGCTGTGTGTTTCTCTGTGGGGGATTTTCCCTGTCTCCCCCTGTATTTCATTGTCACTCTCTGTCACCATTGCTGGCGCTGTGCTGTGTGGGGTGCCTGGGGGTCACACTGTTCTTGGATGGGCTAATGCTGGTCTGCAGATATGCTTGGGGCCTGAGTGGCGCTGTGTGTGCTGTTTTTTTTTTTTTTTTTCACTTTTGCTGAGTCATGGCGGCCATCTTGCCGTGGATCGCCTCAGTGAAGTGCGGCGGCCATTTTCTTGTAGCCCGCGCGCTCTTCAGCACTAGTTTTGGCCTCTAGCGCTGCTGTAACAGCGCAAATCTCCTCACAATCTCCTCACAGCTCACCAGCGCGGTACAGACAGCAGAACTGAGCGGTCCCTGGTCCGGTTTGGTGAGTCCCCTGAGCGCCCCCTCCTCAGTCAGCACAGCCTGTGGGTGGACTTTTTATCTGAGGAGTCTCAGAGGGGGGCAATGTGGAGTCTCGGTCACCAGCTTCCCCTAAATGTCAGTGGACAACAGGCAGTGCTTCAGCACCTGCGGTCCCTAGGGACCAGTTGTGGGCAGTCCTGGAATCATTTCTGACCAGTATGGGAGCTGTGTGCAAGCGTAAGGGAGCAAAAAATTAAATAAATAAATAAAAAAGCTCCCTCTCCCCACTTTACTACATGAGGGCAGTGCGCTGATTCAGATATGGGCCTAGCCACTACCGCTCAGGACCCTAGTTCTGAATGTATTGGATGGTTTTGAACAGGACATTCCTTATGAGGAAAACTCCAGTTCTGAGTCAGTAAATGACAGGTCGCTTGTTAGTGTACTCATGACTGCAGTGAGGGACACTCTCAAGCTAAAATGCTGCGGATGCAGAACCTCAGGCGGATACAGTCTCCTTTGGTTCTTTTAAGGCCAGGCCTTCTAAAGAGGTTTTTCCATATGTACTTTCTTTGACCAGCTCATTGATAAGGTCTGGGAAAAGCCGCAGAAGAATTTTTTTATGCTCCCGCGGCGTTTGTCTATCGGATACCCCTTGAAGATGCCCTACTTAAAAAGTGGGCTTCTCCCCCAGGGTCGACCCTGCAGTCGCCCGGTTGAACAAGGCCATCACTCTCCCGATGGAGGGGACTCCTGCATTTGAGGACCCCACTGACAGGTGGTCAGAAGTGGTAAGCAGAGCCATGTTTGCCTTGTTGGGATCCGCCCTACGGCCTGTGGTAGCGGCGACCCTTGTGTCTAAAACACTTACAGGTTGGGCAAAAATGTTGCACCTAGCTGTACAGGAGCATAATATTCCTCCCAGACACAGTTGCTTTGGCCCACCAACGGGTTCAGGGCCTGGTTTATGTGTGCGACGCCACGTTGGATGCGGCCCCTTTAATATCCAGGGCCTCTGTCTCGGCGGTGGTATTGCGTCGTCTTATCTGGTTGAAGTGCTGGTCTGCTGACCTAGCCTTAGGAAGCTCCTGACGGATCTACCATTTAAAGGTGGTAGACCTTTCGGTGCTGCTCTGGATGACATCGTCATGGATGTCATGGGAGGTAAAAGCACTCTTCTTCCTTAGACTAGCAAGGGTGAGGAGGCCCGCCGCAAACGGGGGCCTTCCTTTCCAGCAAAACAGGGTTTTTTCGTCAGTCAGAGTCCACGGGTAGGCCCTCTCAGACTGACGGCAGTGCGGCTGGTGGGCACAAGTGCCTCTGGGTGCGTAAGCCGAACAAGCGGCTCCCAAGCCCGCCTCCGCGTGAAGTCTTGCCTCCGCCTGACTCTGGGGTGGGGGGACGACTTCGCAGGTCACGAATCGGTGGTCCTCCCGAATCTCCGACTGGTGGGTGTGCGAGGTGGTCACCTCAGGATACAGGATAGTACTCCGATCCTGGCCCCCAGACAGACTCTTTCCCTCAAATCTTCCTACCTGTCGGGCAGCCCTCTTGGGGGCTGTACAGGATTTGATCAGGTCCGGAGTGATTGTGCCGGTTCCGTCACAGGAGAGTTTTCAGGGATGCTACTCGAATCTGTTTGTCGTCCCAAAAATAGGACGTGGTTCGACCTATCCTGGACCTCAAGGCCCTGAATGCCTTTGAGAAGGTGCAGAAATTCCGCATGGAATCCATTCGCAAGGTGATCGCTACACTCCACCAAAGGGATTTTCTTCTGGCGTCCTTGGACTTCAAGGACGCCTACTTGCATGTTCCGATCTGCGCAAGTCACCAGAAGCTTTGCGATCAGCGAAGTCCACTATCGATTGTGGCTCTTCCTTTCGGCCTAGCCTCGGCACCAAGGTGCTTGCTCCGGTTCTAGCCTTCTGTTACAGCGAGGTATTGCTGTCGTGGGCTATCTGGACGATCTTCTGCTAAGAGCAGAAAGTGGATCAGACTTGGAGGAAAGGTGACTATCGTCAATTAGACCCTCAGGGACTCGGGTGGTTCCTGAACATTCAGGAGTCAGTCCTGGTCCCGACTCAATGTCTGGAGTATCTAGTTCTGATTCTGGACTCCTTGGAGGCAAAGGTATCCTACCTCTGGAGAAGTTGCTGACACTTCAGTCTGCGGTGCGGGTGCTGACATCCCAAAAATGGTTGTCAATCCGTTTTTTGCATGAGTCCCGAGACTCGTGGTGGCCTCCTTCGCGGCCGTTCCGTATGCCCAATCACACACCAGGGAATTGCAGAAGGAGATCTTGTCCACCTGGGACAAATCCCCGTTGTCCTTGGATCTTCAGATCCAGGTGATTCGCCTGGTCAGGGCGCCCCTGACATGGTGGTTGAGATCCTCGGCTCTTCGGTCCGGAAAGTCGTTCCCCTCCCATCCAATGGACGGTACTCACGACGGACACCAGCCTGACGGGCTGGGGTGGAGTCTGGGGAGTCCTGTCGGCTCAGGCCTTGGACTCCGGACGAGCCCGTTTACCAATCACTGTTCTGGAAATAAGGGCCATCGGACTGTCTCCTCAGGTCGGAGAGAGTACGGGGTCGCTCCATCAGGAGCCAGTCGGACACCGCCACGGCGGTGGCGTATGTATACCATCAAGGGGGAACTCGGAGCTCAGCTGCGGCTTCCGAGGTAGTCCGTATCCTGAAGTGGGCCGGAAGAAACGTGCCGGCTCTGTTGGCCATTTTACATTCTGGGCATAGACAATGGGCAGGCGAACTATCTGAGTCGCCAATCGCCAGACACCGGACCAAGAAGAGTGGTCCTTGCATATTTCAACTCCTTTACCGGCGGTGGGGCGCGCCGGATGTGGACCTGATGGCCTCTCGACTCAATCGCAAGGGTCGAGGTTGTGGCCAGATCCAGGTATCCTTGGGCGATGCCTTCGATGCGTTGGTGGCCCCATAGGGTCCTTATCGCCTGATATAAACTCCGGCGATCCTAATTGTTCCGGATTGGCCTCAGCATCACTGGTACGCTGATCTGGTACGTCTCGTCGCGGACGTTCCCTGGCGGTTGCCGATGAGGGAGGACCTTCAGTCTCAAGGTCCTATGTTTCATCCGGCTTACAGTCTCTGGCTTTAACGGCAGGGCTGTTAAAAGCCAGGTGTTGAGGGACCGAGGTCTCTCGGACTCGGTCATTTTGACCATGTTAAGGACACGGAAGTCTTCCTCCAGGCAGATCTATCACCGTGCCTGGAAAGCTTATATCGCCATATGCAAAGCGCTGGACTGGCGTCCTCGGCCGTATTCCGTCCCCAGAATCCTGCGTCCTCTGCAGTGTGGAGTGACCCAAAAGCTTGCTTTGAGTACCATCAAGGATCAGATTTCGGCCTTGGCCGTCTTCTTTCAGCGACCTCTAGCGGGTCATTTTCTTGGTTAGCACCTTGTGTTGGGGGTTCGCCATGTGCTCCCTCCTGTCAAGCCTCCTCTCCCACCATGGGATCTGAATTTGGTGCTCTCGGTCCTCCAGGAACCTCCTTTTGGGAATATCCGGGATATTCCCCTCTTGTCTTGTCTCAGAAGGTGGCCTTTTTAGTGGCAATCACTTCTGTTTGACGAGTGTCTGAGTTGGCGGCTTTGTCCTGCAAGTCGCCATATTTAGTCATCCATAAGGATAAGGCGGTGTTGCATCCGCGACCTTCCTTTTTTGCCAAAGGTGGTGTCGACCCTTCACCTACATGAGGACATTGCCCTCCCGTCCTTGTGTCCTCACCCATCGCATCCCAGAGAGTTTGCGCTGCACATATTGGATGTGGTACGAGCCTTACGGGTGTACCTGTCTGCTACTGCTTCTATTCGGAAGTCCGACTCACTGTTTGCGATGGTCTCTGGTCCATAACAGGGCCAAGCGGTTTCGTCTGCCATCATTTTTAGGGGAATCAGACAAACCGTCATTCAAGCCTATGCTCTCAAAGGGTGGGCGTCTCCCTTTCCGGTTATAGCGCATTCCACCAGGGCAATTGGTGCTTCCTGGGTTTCCCGACATCAAGCGTCGGTTGCACAAGTGTGCAAGGCGGCGACCTGGTCGTCTGTTCATGCCTTTTAAGTTTTATAAGGTTAATGTGGCTGCATCTTCGGATGCTTCCTTCGGCCGCAGGGTGCTGCAGGCCGCAGTTTAAAGTTGCGACTCCTCCGTTGAGGAGCTCTGCCTTATTGGAGTGAAGTTTTTGGTTTTTCCATTTATACTGCTCCCATCCCTCTTGACACTGCTTTGGGACATCCCACGTGTAAAGTGTAAAGAGACACCGTGTCAGTCCATGGATGGTAAGAGAAAATAGGATTTTTTGTACTCACCGTAAAATCCTTTTCTCTGACATCCCTGGACTGACACGGCACCCACCCTTCCTTTTAAGTTTGTACTGCTTTGTTACGAACTGAAGTCTGCTGACTGTAGTGGGAGGGTTATGCCCGGAGGGACCGCCCCCTGGGTGGGGCTGTTCAGCTCTGGCTTTTAGAATGTATGTATAACATTTCACATTCTGCCTAGATCTTCTCCTGCAAGCAGGGACATAACCCACGTGTAAAGAGACACCGTGTCAGTCCATGGATGTCAGAGAAAAGGATTTTACGGTGAGTACAAAAAATCCTATTTTTTTTTTTTTTACTTTTTAATCTGATTCATTCATGTTATCCTATAACTTCAGCTCCCACGTGTCAGTAAGTGGCTGCTGCAGGGGAGAAGGGAGCTCTGAGAACAGCTGCACCATGAAAGCCTATAGGTTATGTCACGGCTCTGGGAATTCTCAGCTGTTAAGTGCTACTTTACACATGATTTGTGTTGTGGAATCAGTTGACCAGCCTAAAATAAAGGCAATTACTCAGATCTTTTTTACATGGGGTATGCAGGATAGGTAGGAGGGAATAATTTTTTGGGCAAAGTTATAGTTAACCTTTACTACTATTTTAACTATAAAAAGTACCATCTATTTATCTCGGCCTCCTGCAAATCTCAATTCCTTTTTTTTTATTTTTATTTTATTTTTTATTTTTTTTTGTGTTGCTGCGATCAAACTTCGTTAGGGGCTGGCTACATTCTCCATGGCCCTGTTATATATAGAACGTAGTCCCCCTGTCTTGCTCCAAGATGGACTGTGATGTGTAGTGTATATAGAGCAGTGCACATGACGGCAACTAACGTGCACTGTTCATTCCATACAGAAACCAGGAGGAAAAGGAGAGGTTCAGGAGCTCACAAAGGCAGAAAACACAGTAAGAACCAATTTCACGAAAAAGATTGCAAAGCTATAAGTAGTTTGTGTATAGATAATTCTTGGAGAATACGTTTTTTGTTTACTATCACTTTAAGCTGCCCATACACTGATTTTCAAATGACTGTTCATGGTAACGTTCTTACAAAAACTTATTAGTATTTTTGATGAAAATAAATACATAAAAATTTTGGAACGGATGTAATTTCCCAAACAAAAACCCAGATACAAAGGGATTGATTTACTAGAGCTGGAGTGCAAAATCTGGTGCAGCGCAGCATAGAAACCAATCAGCTTCCAGATTTCTTTCTTCTTTTTTTTTTTTTTTTCAAAGCTTAATTGAACAAGCTGAAGTTAGAAGCCGATTGGCTACCATGCAGAGCTGCACCAGTTTTTGCACTCCAGTTTTAGTCCATCAGCCCCACAGTTAGAAATTTGTATGACGTTTTTCATCCTGCACGTTTTTGAATTTCACTGGTAAAAAAAAATTTGCGTTGATTTAATCCCCACTATTCGAAAATCAAATAAATGTTTCTGAAACAAAGGTTTTCTAACTAAATTCTTCTAGTTTATGGTCAGCTTTACTTGGATCCCCCCCCCTTTTTTTTTTTTTTTGTTCATATTGATGTCACACCTTCAGAATTGAGCAGTACATGTGTTTCCTGGTTAAATGTTTTGTATGTTTTACTGGTGTTAGTCATCAGTGGGTGCTTGTTTTACTTTGATAATGATTGGCATGTCGGATTCTGAGAAGCACACATGTTGCAGGCCTGGTTTACACTTTTAGCTGGGTGTCTTTTCGTGGTTAGGACTTTTTACTAGGGTGTTTGTGAAGTTGTTTTTCCTTTTGTTTGAGCAACTTTTCTTGGTTGGGGGGAGGGAGATTATCTAATTTATAGATGTTTTCACACGAGATTCCATCAACTTTGGTGAAATTGGCTAAATGTAGCATAGTGTAAACATAGTTATCACTGCAGCTGTCAAGGCCGCATGGTTGTTGGACCTCTGTAACCATGGTTTAGAGATCAACACAGTTTTTTTTATATCAAGTTTTAGTGGCGGTTCACACTAGTGCGATGCCAGGCATTCGCACCGCATTGTTGTGCACCATATGCAATGTGTTTGCGATTTCAAGCATACAAACTGGCTGAAATCAGATTGCATTTGCACCAAAATGCAGGACTCCTTTTTTTTTTTTTTTTTTTTTTGGTCCGCACTGGAATCGGATGGCATAGCTGTTTACACCTATGCGATCTGATTCCTGCACCGTTTCACAGTTCGCACCGATCTGGGGATGTGTCATTAACTTTGACGCCTGCAGCAGTTTGCAGCTCTCAGTGTGACCCGCTGTGCAATTCAGTTGCGATGCGGGAACCCGCACTGGATTCACAGGATTTCTCACATTGCACCAGTGTGAGCCGAGCCTTACTGTAAATTCACTACTCCCACAGACTTGGGTTATTTTGTAACTTAATAGTTTGATGTTGAACTAGCTGGAGTCAGATAAGAGAGCAAAGTACAGCTTTTATCTTAGAAAAATAGATTTAGGAACACCAGGGTGGGGGAAGGTTTTTTTTTTTTTTTGGTTTGCTAGTATTTGTGGAATATATGGTGTCATGGTTCAGCTTTGAACGTGTTGGGCACATTTTTTGAGAGTTCTTGATGGCAATCTGAATTAGTATATAATGTTTTATCAGAATGTTGTTGCATTTAAACTCCTGCAGCCTTATGCTAAAGTGCGGAGTAGCTGAATCTACAGTCTATAATCAGCCCTGTGGGTTTAGGGATATGTGATACAACACAGTGTGCGGCATACTCAACTGTAACCATCTTTTCCATGCCTCATGAGGGTAAAATGGTATTTGATCCTTCAGTGGATTAAGTGGTGTAATACCCCTGGGTGGTGAGTAATAATAAAGTTATATCTCCTTATCGAAGTTGCGTTGATTGACTAGTATACTAGTTTAAAAGGTAAAAAAGTTGAAACAAGTGTAATGTATTAATCCCACACTTTTAACGAAAAAACACTAACTCATATTTTATCAAAGCAAACTCCCCCATCCAATCATATCGCCTTGATTTATTTTGCTGCAAAATCACTTTGAAAAAAACCTCTGTGCTTAGTTCAGGCATACAAGCAGGGGGGTGTGCTTGGCTGAGAAAACCCCTCCAGAAGACTCCTGGGGTGTATGACCTCATTTGCCTAGGCATGGAAACCAAGAAGTGACTGAAAAACCCCCCAAAAAACAAATTTAAAACCAGTAAATATGATATACATTACTATCTATTTACTAATGCTAGCAGCATAAAAATTAAAGAGTCAATGTTGATTGAGAGAGCGAAGTTCCACTTTAAAATTACTTTAAAAATAAGCATTTGGTCTCGGTATATCTATTTCTCGATCAACAGTTGTAGGAATGTTATGAGCTTTTTAACATTTTTGGCTTGCACTAATAAGGTCTTGTGCACACAATCCGTTTGGTCAGTCAGATACCGGCATTTTTGGTCACCTGTGAGGCACAGTGAGCAACCCTCGAATTCTGCGTTCATGACAACCGTTCTGAATGCTTAGTCCTGAATGCAAACACCGGTTACAGCAACCAGCTACCTTGTATTTCAGTCTATTATAGATTTATAGATAGAGGGGCTCCTGTTCCCTGTTGGGTGCCTGAAATTGCTGGTATTTGATGCTGACGGGGCTGTGATTTGCCAATGAGGCTGGTGTAATAAACCACTTTTTCTCTTTTTTTTTTTTTTTTTGTGGTGTGTCTACGTTTACCAAGTTAAACCCCTTGTTATGTTGGGGTAAACTAAAAGATCCAATGCTCAGAAAATAAAAACTCTCTGGGACTCAAGGGGATTTAAAGAGCAAAAGGCCTGGGGCTGAAGTGGTTAAAAACCTTTTTAGTAATCCCATTATGCTTGTGTATATATATTTATGTAAGAATTCTATTTTAATTAAAAATGACAGACCACCTCTGGCTATTCTTCATTTGCATGTTGTAAGCCAGAAAAGGTCTCCTCTTTCTTGAACACGTAGATTTTCTTCCTGTCCTTGTCTGTCACGGTGCGATGAATAGTGGTGGCGCTCGTCTTCCACTGACTCCTGTTCATTAAATAAGACCATTCCGTGTGCCTTTATTAAGCTGGTTAGCTTTCTCTCCTTTTTTCAGTTTTAAAATTGCCCTGTTTTTAATAACTAGACAATATTTTTTTGTATCCATAGGTTTTGCTTGAAGGATAACACTAAACGTATGGTACTAATTACTTTTCCTTGCTATAACCATACAACACAAATGGCCTAATACATAGCTGAAATCATATGGTCATCTCTGTGGAATACAGGCTATCAAAGCTTATGTTTCGCTGACCTGGAGGTGTCCCCCTGCAGGCTTGCAAGTAAATGACTTCTCCATTAGGGCCTAGGAAGAAAAGCACTGTAGTATACCACGACATGCCAAGGTAGTAAAGAACTGCCAGAGTAAACTGTTGGTGCAGGAAGAAGATCCTGAGGAATGTAATAGTTCCCTTAGTAGAAGTTGGCTCTCAAGTGTTTTTCTGGAGTTAACTCAATATTAATGAAGAATTAAAAAAAGTTAAAAGTGGAATTATAGGCAAAACTTTTTTTATTTTATTTTTTTATATATAGTTAGGGAGGGTTACAATCCAGTCAGTTTTTTGCTATCTGTGCCGCTTTTCAGAGATTTCTCATGGCTTCCTGTTCCATAGCCAAACGGGAAGTGAGAAATCCTTTAAGGGACCCCCCAGGTCACCAGAACTAATGTCTAAATTGGAAGATTTTTGCTTCTATTCCTTTTCGGGGGACAACCCAAATTGTCTTTCTCTTAACTTTCTCTTTTTTTTTTTTCTCTCTGCCCTTTTCTCTCTCTCTCTGCCCTTTTCTCTCTCTCTGCCCTTTTCTCTCTCTCTGCCCTTTTCTCTCTCTCTGCCCTTTTCTCTCTCTCTGCCCTTTTCTCTCTCTCTGCCCTTTTCTCTCTCTCTGCCCTTTTCTCTCTCTCTCTGCCCTTTTCTCTCTCTCTCTGCCCTTTTCTCTCTCTCTCTGCCCTTTTCTCTCTCTCTCTGCCCTTTTCTCTCTCTCTCTGCCCTTTTCTCTCTCTCTCTGCCCTTTTCTCTCTCTCTCTGCCCTTTTCTCTCTCTCTCTGCCCTTTTCTCTCTCTCTCTGCCCTTTTCTCTCTCTCTCTCTGCCCTTTTCTCTCTCTCTCTCTGCCCTTTTCTCTCTCTCTGCCCTTTTCTCTCTCTCTCTCTGCCCTTTTCTCTCTCTCTCTCTGCCCTTTTCTCTCTCTCTCTCTGCCCTTTTCTCTCTCTCTCTCTGCCCTTTTCTCTCTCTCTCTCTGCCCTTTTCTCTCTCTCTCTCTGCCCTTTTCTCTCTCTCTCTCTGCCCTTTTCTCTCTCTCTCTCTGCCCTTTTCTCTCTCTCTCTCTGCCCTTTTCTCTCTCTCTCTCTGCCCTTTTCTCTCTCTCTCTCTCTCTGCCCTTTTCTCTCTCTCTCTCTCTCTGCCCTTTTCTCTCTCTCTCTCTCTCTGCCCTTTTCTCTCTCTCTCTCTCTCTGCCCTTTTCTCTCTCTCTCTCTCTCTCTCTGCCCTTTTCTCTCTCTCTCTCTCTCTCTCTGCCCTTTTCTCTCTCTCTCTCTCTCTCTCTGCCCTTTTCTCTCTCTCTCTCTCTCTCTCTGCCCTTTTCTCTCTCTCTCTCTCTCTCTCTGCCCTTTTCCTCTCTCTCTCTCTCTTCTCTCTCTGCCCTTTTCTCTCTCTCTCTCTCTGCCCTTTTCTCTCTCTCTCTCTTCCTCTCTTCCTCCTCTCTCATCTCTCTCT